>JABUQX010093029.1:0-5000 GCA_015478945.1 Trachelipus rathkii
GGGAGAGAGATATCCTCCATTAAGCTCCATGAAGGTTGAATACGTGTTAAAAAAAAAAAAATATATATTTATATATTATATATATTATATATATATATATATTATATATATATATATATATATATATATTATATATATAATATTATATATATTATATAATTATATTTATATTTAATAATCTTGTAAAATATTTAATGTTAAAATATGTATGTCATTGATTATTTAGTTTCTAATTATGTATAAAGGAATTAAAAT
The DNA here is from genome assembly GCA_015478945.1 of Trachelipus rathkii. Lineage (NCBI taxonomy): Eukaryota > Metazoa > Arthropoda > Malacostraca > Isopoda > Trachelipodidae > Trachelipus > Trachelipus rathkii. Next base: position 256 of record JABUQX010093029.1, read on the forward strand.
GAACAAGTTGCTTTTACTGACTTAAAACTTATTTTCCTTATATATATATAGTATATATTTATAATATATATATATTATATATATATATATATATATATATATATCTATATATAATATATATATATATATATATATATATATATATATATATATATATATATGTCCACCAAGAGGGATGCGGCGGGTCACTCGCGGACTAATTGTTATACACCCGAAAGCTGTGGAGACGTAAAGGCATGAAGACGCGGAAACGTGAAGCGCTAAGGTTCTAACGCTCGACATGGGCGTTGGATGTAGTCTCTCGGGGTTAGCGGCCGAGGTGTCTTGCTGTTTTAGGGAACATAAAATAAAAATAAATAAAATTAAAATAAATAAATAACTTTTAACAAAATATAAATATAAAGAAGAATAATAAAAACTTAAAAGAAAATAATAACAAAACGAAATGTTTATATTAAAAATGTGAAAGAAAAAATAATCGGAAAAACAAAAATAATATTAAAGCGACCAATGTGAAGATCTTTATATTAATATCTTACAAATTGATAAAATATATCTTATTATTAAACCAATATTTACTCACTCTAACAAATATATATATATATATATATATATATATTATATATATATATAATATATAATATTATTATATATATATATATATATATATATATATCAATTATATTTTCTATATTACTATATATAATATATATATATATATATATATATATATATATATATATATATTTTTGTGTGTGTGTGTGTGTATGTGTGTATGTGTACGTGTGTTTGCTTACATGTTTATACGCATAGCAATTTACCCTTCATGTAAGTTGTTGAACCACATTCATACCATTGTTAGAACAAAGCACCAGATGTTCATGTAATTGATACCCTTTCTTTGTTTATTCCCCTTCAAAACTAATTATCTTTTTCACGCGCTTTTGAATGGCTTGTTTCTCACGTTCTTTGTATCCACCCTCTCAAGAGGATAACAGATGTTGAATCGTTTTTCATACCTTTGTTAGAGCAAAGCAACAGATGTTCATGTAATTGATACCCGTTCTTTGTTTATCCCCCTTCAAAACTAATTATCTTTTTCACACGCTTTTGAATGGCTTGTTTCTCACGTTCTTTGTATCCTATCTCTCAAGAGGATAACAGATGTTGTAACCAAACCCTTTGTTCTTTGTTAAAGATTGAGTAATGTTTAGGTGTCAGATAGAGAGCATTTTACCAACCTATGTTCTAGTTGTGAACATGCAAGCGATATGGTCGCATACGTTATTGGTGTTGTGAGATCTTTATGTGGAATAATAATGAATAATAATTAATAATAATAACAATAATACTAGAATAATTAAGAATTAAGAATAAAAATAATAATAATAATAATAATAATATTTTGATCGTTTATGTATAGTAAAGAGTGAGATTGCTACTTTGACTTCAGCTGGTAAGTTGAAACTTCTAATTTTAGTTACATTGTTAATGAATGCTGTATGTCTGTTAGGTTAGGTTGAGTTAAATTTTTGTTTAGTTCTCATAAATATTACAACGCTAATGTAAAATTGACATTAATATTTTAGAGATATGTTTGAAAAAGTGTGAATAGTATAAGTTTTGCTCCAATGTTAGCTACTTACTGTATTTAAGTAAGGAACTTTATTAATATTAACCGTTTATTCGTGTGTAAGATATGTTAAAGTTTGTTATGTTTGCTTATATATATATATTATATATATATATATATATATATTTTTATATATATAGATATATATATATATATATACTATATATATATATATATATATTATATATATATATATATATATACTGATGGTTAGGAGGGTGGGGCGGGTGGTTTGATTAGCAGATTTACTGTTTTAGGGTATGTAAAACATAGTAAATTAATAAAAATATGACTTGAATCAATGAATCAATAGAACATGGAATGGTAGGAGGGTGTTGGTGGGTGGTTGAATTAACTGATTTAACTGATTTACTGCTTTTAAAGGGTAATGGTAAAAAATGCAAAAAAAATTTAAGTTATAAACATAAATGAAATAAATTTTAGTTAAAGAAAATGTTTTAAACAGAATAAGAAAAATAAATAAAAGTTACAAATATATAGATTATTTTACATAAATAAAAAATTAAAAAAACTATGATAAAGTATAAAAAAAGTATAATGTCAAAATGAAAATTATAAATAAATTTAAATAAGTAAAATAAAAAATAAAAAAAAGTTTCTATGTTAGCGTTTATTCGTTGATCTGTATGATCTATAGGTTATTTTATAATGTTTGACTGAGAATTTTGCTAATGTCCACGTTTATTCATAGTTCAATATGATGTAATATTTGATATGCAAGACACTTTGACAATGAAGGTAGTGTCAATTCTTAGTTCAAGATGTAGGTATCTTTGAACAGATTGGTCATTTTGTTAAGGGATTTTTGTTAGATAATCTGCTTTAGCTGTTGCTGGTATGTTGGAAAAGTTGTGATACATTGAGTTTTTTTGTATGTGTTGTTAGCTACTTCAACCTTTGATAAGTATCGAACTTTGTGAATGTTAGCCGATTATTCATACGTGAGGTATGTTAGGTTTGTCGTTGTACATTATATTCTAAGTTCAGGCTATGTTATGTTAGCTTTATTAATGTAAAATTTGTTACGTTAGCATTATTCGTTGGTCTGAATGATAATTAGACAAGGTTATGATAAATTTTTTTGTTAAATATTACAATGTAAATGTAAATTAACATTGATATGTTAGAGAATTTTGCTTGACAAAAGTGTGAATAGGTTACGTTTTTTTGTATGGCCTAGTTTAGTTACTTTACTGTTGTTAAGTGTGGAACTTTGTTGATGATAGCTGTTTATCGTGCTTAAGGTCATGCGCCAGGGGTTTGTTTGTTTTTGTTACATTATATTTCTTAGTTCAGGTGATGTTATGTTAGCTTTATTAATGGGAAAACTTTGCTACGTTAGCATAATATTCGTTGATCATGTATAGAACCTTTATTTTATGGTATATGTTTTCCTCAAAATGAATACTCGAAATGACTTGAATCATAGATCAATAACTCAATATATCATGGAAGGGTAGGAGGGTGGGTGGGTGGTTTGATTAACTGATTTTTACTGATTACAGCTTTTAGGGTATGTAAAAACGCGAAATTTTTTAAGTTATAAACATAAAATGAATAAATTTTAGTTAAAACAAAATTTTTTAAACAGAATAAGCAAAATAAATAAGTTTTTTAAAAATATATAGATTATTTTAATAAAAAAAAAAAATAAAATAAATTAAAGAATATATAATAAGTAAAAACTAATTTTAACAAAATATAAATATAAGGAATAATAGAAACGTAAAAGAAAACACATAACAAAACGAAATGTTTATATTAAACATGTGAAAATGTAAATGTCTTCCAACAAGGTTTAGAAAATGTTACACATTTGCTTGACATCAAAGAAATAGCAGTCATGTGATCAGTAAGTTAGTACGATGATTGCATGGCTAATGTATATTAAGTAAAGTGTCTATAATTATTGTGTGTGTGTGTGTGGTGTGTGTGTGTGTGTGTATGTGTGTGTTGTGTGGTGTGTGTGTGTGTTGTGTGTGTGTGTGTACTGTGTGTGTATGTGTCTTTAGGCGAACTTCTGCCTGTAGGTTGAAAACTTCTAATTTTAGTTAGCTTGTTAATTGAATGCTGTATGGCAGTTAGGCTAGGATGAGATATATTTTTGTTAGTTTCAATATTACAATGTTAATGTAAAATAACATTAATATTTTAGAGATATGTTTTGAAAAAGTGTTGTATATTTTCATTTAACACTTGAACGTTTGATATATTTATCAACTACAACAACGTTTTAGGGTATGTAAAACATAGCAATTTATAAAAATATGACTTGAATCAATAGATCGATAGATCAGTAGATCAATAGATCAATAGATCAATAGATCACGAATGTGGGTAGGAGGATAGAGTGGGGTGGTTTTTGATTAACTGGATTTTACTGATTTTACTGTTTAGGGTAATTAAAATGCAAAAAATTTAAGTCATAAACATAAAAAGAATAAATTTTTTAAAACCAAATGTTTAAAGAAAATAAAACAAAATAAATAAATTTTTATAGTAAACATAATGTTTAAAGAAAACAAAAACAAAATAAATAATTTTGAGATATGTTATACAAAATATGACTTGAAATCAATAGATCCAATAGATCATGGAAGGTGTCTGGAAGGCAGTTTTGATTTACTGATTTACTGATTTACTTGATTTACTGATTTATCTGTTTTAAGGGTATGTAAATATGCAATTCTTTTACGTTTTAAATATAAATGATGAAATTTTAGTTAAAACAAAGTTTAAAGAAAATAAAACTAGATAATAAATCCGTATAGTAAAACAATAATGTTAAAGAAAACAAAACAAAATAACTAAAAAGTTTTTTTTTTTTGTGTTATGTTTATACAAAATATGACTTGAATCATATGACATGTATCAATAGATCAATAGATCAATAGATCGATAGATCAATAGATCATGGAAGGATAAATAATGATATGTTAGAGATATGTTTGAAAAGTGTGAATAAGTTACGTATTGTATGCAATGTTAGTTACTTTACTGTTGCTAAGTATGGACCTTTGTTAATGTTAGATGTTTATTCGATCATAAGGTATGTTAGGTTTTGTTGTTGTACATTATATTCGTAGTTCAG
>JABUQX010093029.1:10000-17500 GCA_015478945.1 Trachelipus rathkii
GAGAATGCAAACGTGTTCTGTTTTCAACTTAATTTTTATTTTATTTTTAAACTTTTCATGTTCATAACGTAAAAAACTCAATCTATTGATTCAAGTCATATTTTTCTTTGGTATAAATAAGTTCTTTTGAAAAAAAAAAAGCGGGAAAAGAAAACAAGTTTTTATTTTAAAGCCTTTATAACATAAGAGCAAACTACATAATCGTTAACATATAAATTTTAGCATCAAGATATTTACAAATTTTATTAAAAGAACATTATTAAAAAACATATATGGAAATAAATACAGTATAACACGCAACCATAAATTAGACCTGATAGGTTGTACAGAAAGCATAAGGTCTTAACATATTGAACATTTTTATATTTTAAAAAAGTACTAACATAATTGATTATTCTAAACATAAAATTCTAATGCAGCAGGTCAGGAACATAGAACAACAATTATTTTTATTCTTATACACAGCTATCCAATGTCCATTGCTTGAAACATCCCGGGGAGAAGTGTTGAAGATAAGACCAGAGTCAGTATCCAATTTCACAGAACAGAGTTCATTACATGCGAATACGCCTAAAAATCTTCTTTCGAAGGCGTTTAATATTTCTTCTTCATTCATCATTAATAATTCAAGATTATATTTCGTGTTCTGTCAATCTCGATGATTTGAGGATGCTCCAGATACACCAGAACAGAGATTGAGGATGTCAAACTTTGTCCAAATTTAAGACTCAATCCTAAAGTTCCTTTTCTTAGGATATTGAGATGATAAGCATTACAAGCTGAAAGATCAGCAGTGAGATCATATGCATATAAATTACTGTTTTCAGCATAATTCTTGAGATCGACGCCTGTACCGTTATCGCTGCATGATACCGTATTGGCAAATAAGTCGTAAAAAGGCCGTGAGCATTGGGAATGTGAGTCTTCATATATCATCTCATAGTCACGACCGTATGGTTGACCATTCACATGTAAACTGATGCCTCTAAGTCCGAAATGGGTAAATTTAAAGGGGGACTTTCCATAGTTTCCAGAATATGCATCGTGTTCTACAATTCCTATTATTACCTTCTGAGGTAAGCTCCCATTGACTATGTTAGGTATATTAATGCTCGATAATCCTTGGGTAAAGTTAAAAATTTTAGTCTCAATTCTCTTGATTGGATATTTTGCTGTATCGGTCAAAAGAGATTTCTCTATTTCCATATGTTTAAAGGGAGATAATTTCACTTTACGTACATAAAGATATGCATCCAGTAATTTAAAGATAGGTTTTGGAACCGGAGTTGTTGCTAAAAGAGCACTTTTAACATTAAGAGCAAATTCAGGTGTAGATCTAGTTAACCTGATACGTGTATCCACAGATGGTAGAATAAGTCTTTCCTGAGAGAATATATCACCATTTACACGCCCGTAATATTCATAGGTGTTATTTTTAGATTTACCAGCATGGGTCCTGTGGTTCTCTACATCTTTTAAATTGTAATATCCAGATGATTGTAGATGAGATTCCTTTGCATCTTGAGAATAATTTAATAAAGTTTCAATATAACTGCGATAAGGGTAACTTGCAGCTGATGCCCCTAGAGATGTTTCATTTAAAAACACCTCAAGTTGATTAAACACGTATAAAGGAAATTTGTCTCAGTGGATACTATGTGGTCGGTTCCTGTGAGATCTGATCCATCTTCGTTTACTAACTTAGTCTTTAGATATAAAAACACATTCGAAGGATCAAGATATTGATCAGAAGTGCCTGGAATATTGAAATCGAGAGGTACATCTGTATTTGTGATTGCATGAACGGGATTAATACTAATAAAGCTGGATTCACTCACCTGATCTGTGTAGGGTTCACAGAGAAGAGATCCAATTCGCTCTTACAACAATCTGGGCTGGAGGGATGGAGGAAATGCATCTCTTGCTAGTACAATCACTGGACGTATAATGATGAGAGCTCTGTTTAAACATTCCTTATATACAAAATAGTTACATGTTGTCACTGTTTATATGAATTAGTAGCCATTCAGCATTATTATTAAAGGGCAAACACATCAATACACTTTTTCTTTAGTGGACCTTTCCTATTCCTCTTTATAGGTTTTTTACGATGACCTACACCTTGACCTGTCATCTTACGTCGTATTTTTCGTTTAACATCATCTAACATTTCATCAGAAGCATCGGCTAGTCGTCGTTTTACAGCTGTTCGAGGATCGACACCTCCCATGATATCCTGGAAAGTATCTATACCCGTCCTAGCTGCTTTTTTAGCAAGATATTTACCTCCTGATTTAAACAAGGGGATGGCTCGTCTGAACAACGAAGCAAAAAATCCACCTAAACCATACCCCCTCTGCATTCTTGATCCCCTGAAGACTCGTTCTCTTTCCATTATTATTTAACGGAGCTTCCTTCTTTATGTACTTTACACACTGCTGTTCCAGTCGTGAAAATGGGTTAAGGCTTCCTTCTACAATCTCTTATATAAATAGAATCGAACTCAATTGGTCTTACTCAGGGTAAGTGTGAACATTAGGAAAACTTTACTCTTTTACCTTTAGGAAAGATGAATTACTCTTAACAAAGATGCTTTAGTATTCCCTACGTACTGGTGATCTATAATATCTGTTATAAACATAGGCCCATAACCAGGAATCTTGAAACAATCTTCAGAAGGCCTGCATAAAATGTTTGAACTCTCGTGTCATTTTTTTATGACATATCTCTTCCATTGCTGTGGTAATAATAACGCGTTAGATCCTTTTAGAGTAGGTTGAATATTATTTCCTCAATTTTTTGTTTACATACGAGTAATGACAATCATTACGAAACCAACCTGAAGGACTGATTATAAATAAACCTAGATCGTTCAAATTACATGAGCTTGAGATTTTAATGTGATTAACACGTTATCTTCGTTAGCAGCTTTATTAACAAGAAACACTAAATCATTACATAACTGACTTGCTTCAAATTTTTTGTCCAAGTCAATAAACACATCGGTAACCGATTTATAGAAACCGCGGTTTATTAAATATCTTTCAAAGAAATATTCTTTCTTGCCTCGTTTGATGACTGACATATCAGCGTTAATTTTTAATACATTTTTAACATTATCAACATTTCTAAATAAAATCGGTAAAAAGCCAATATGATTCAGGCCTATTCTCTATATCGGCGTCGAGAAATTATTTCACTTAATCCAGCTTCATACTTTTCTCGATCAAAAGTTATAGTGTTCAATAATTTGAGTTGTATAGTCTGATATTTTATTTTCCGGATGTAGATCCATAGAAGCCGATGAGGGCAGCGTTAAATAGAAATGATCTTCACTCTCCATGTTCCCAACGTAACTGATCAATGTTTCTTAATTTCACTAGCATTTATATAACTATTAAACTTCATAGGGTAGCCTACCCATTTGACAAGATACTGTTTATTTTTTCCTTTAACCTAATATTTTTTCTATTTTATACTCATGACTCTTAGGATCGAATCGTATTTTCTGTATTTCTTGTTTATAGAATCCTCCTTTTATTTTTTCTCCATCTAAATCCTCTAGATAGTATAATTTTAACATCTCTAGGGAATTCTCTGATGCATCTACTTTAAAAGCTCTCTCGACCATCCCTGTCATGACCCTTTTTCTGAAATTTTTCCATGCAGTCCTGGATACTCTCACATAATCTTCAACTTTAATTACCTGTGTATCTTTTATTTTCCCTTTGGGTTGATAGTACAACGGTTTGCCTTCACTCATAGTTATAGGGGTTTCTTAAGTGTTCTAATGATGAGACCTATATAAGAGTTAGCCAAGTCTTGTAGTATAGTCTATATATTTAAATGTATTTCATCTCGTGAGAATATGTATGCATTCTTCTTTTATAGTTCTTTTTGTACTCTTTCAACATTGCGGCTTATATTAACTGAAATGTGTTGTTAATACCCCTATGGTCATACTCAGTATACTATTTCTTGAACACTCTTTCTTTACCTAAAAATTCTGTACCCTTATCTGTCCATATCATTTTGGGGTATCTACCATCTTTATTTATGATTTCTCTGACTGCTGCAGCAACAGTCTTTGATTTTTTATCTTTTAAAACCTTTAACCATAAGTATCTGGAATACATCTATCGCGAAAAGAATATACCGATACCCCTCATTGTAAGATTTATATTTTATCATATCGGTTAAATCTAGTTGCCATACGCTATCTAAATGTGGAGCTATAGTTTTCCGTGTAGGAAATTTTTTTCGTATAGGTTTATGAAGGGTAAAAGCATCCTCACCTTCTAAATATTTTTTCAATTCTTTTTTACTAATTTGAGGAAACTTTGAAGCAAACCTTGAAAAACCCCCGTAACTGTATGGCTGTTTCACATCAAAGTAATATTTATCGACCGCTTCCTTAGCCTCCATGATTCACAATGAACATTAAAGCAATAGAAATTTATTCATTTATATTGAAAAGGTTATTATAAAAAAAACAAATCAGATGTATATATGAAAATATTTTTATTTTTAATTACAAAATAATATTTACTATTTTTAAATTACAAGTCTAAAAACATAACATATGTCTACAGAAAGATAACATAGAATATATACATAATTTTAAATTACAAATAATGCAATCATATAAAAATCATAATAAATAATCAGACGCTAATCCATTTTGATACTTTGTATGGATTTTTTCTTATTCGATTCGTTCTTGTTCGTAATGTACTTCTATTTATCAACTTTGATCTATCCGATGCAAAAGAAGTACCAGCGGGACTTGCATCAGGTCTAGGCGTTAATGGAATATTATCCAGATCCGCTAATCTTTGTTTATTCATGATTAAACTTCTTGGAAAATTAATAGTCTGAAGTTCTTGTTTGATCCTGTTCCATCCTGTCACTGGAGCCTTCTTCCATTCACGGGAGAGATCAGATATCAAGTCAACAATATTCGATCCATGTATTGTTTCTCCATCAATAATGATTTGACCGAGATCATCCCATGTAATCTGATCTTTTAAAATATTATATAGAGCTACACCCGTTTTCTTACTCCTTACTGGTAAGCTTTCCTTGAGTATATGTCTAAAATTGTCTTCTCTTTTCGCCATGGGTTTAGTATCTGTTGTTAGAGCTGTATCTTCCTTGGGTGATTTTAATAAAACTTTTAAATCTACTAATTTTTGTATAGCATTTTGATATAGGATTCTTTTTTCATGAATGTTAGCATTGGAGTTTAATATTTGCTGCAGTTCCTTCTCATAATTATTTATCTGTTCAACTTGAGGATCATATAAAACTCAAGGCTGCTGTTGAATGCAGTGGGTGATAAGGATTATATCCGATCTGACGCTGCTGAATGTCTGATTGAGGCTGCTCGACCTGTTGTTGTTTGTTGTTGTTTGTTGTTGTTGTTCATGGCAGTGCCTGTTGTTGTTGTTGTTTGCTGTTGCTGTTGTTGTTTTGCTGTTGTTGTAAGGTATGGTTTTCTTGTGTTATATTTCAGCTTCTCATAATCGCTGTAGGGTAAAAAACGCTACCTTCTTTCATCATTGAGGCAAGCCACTTGGGTTATCAAAGGAGCTAATACGGAAAAGAGTAAAGGTAGGAACACACATCCACCTTTTTGTAATAGTTTCTTTTTATTTTTTCAAGCTTTCTTACGTTTAGCAGCCAGTTTTCTTTAATAATGATGTTTCTGTGCCGACGTAACTTTACCTTCTGAGCTCTCTTTAAAGGAACATTTCCTTTTATAAGATTTAGGCATACTTCAGCTATACATTGTATAAATTTTTCATCTTCACAGATCAGTTTACGTTTTTCAGAAAGTTTCAGGGTTTTAAATTTTCTCATAAGAGGTAAATAATCTGCTACTAGAGTACTCATTATTCAGGTATGTATACTGTTCAATCTCGTTAGGTAAGATATTTGTACGCAGTAACACTCTATGCGTGTTCTTAGGATGAAGCTCACAGAGTAAATAACCATGAGGTATAGATGTAACTTCTTTATATACTTTTAGGAACTCTTTACGTTGAGTAGGGAACATTTGGGTAGCCACAACATTGACCTGACTCATATCCCTTCTTTGTCCAAACAAGATTAAATACTGCGTGTTTAAAGACACATCTCTCATATACTTATTCTGATGAAAGATATTCTGTGTTATAAAAAATACTGTGATGTTTAAATGATGCGAGTAAACTGTGAAAGTTTCGGCTATAGCCTCATTCAATTTATGCATCAAATCATCAAAGGATTATAATTTTATGCCCTGGTAAACCTTGAAGAGCTTTTATGTCCCCATATACCACTTTCGTGAATTCGATTACATTTTGTAGTCTTTTTAAACATTTCTTGGTAACTTGTAACCCATAATGATTTTAACCAGGCTTTTGTTCGAAAATCTCGACCTCTTTTAAAATGTTTAATACCGAAAGTGTTTTTCCAGCAACCTGTAGGACAGATCACAAGACAAGTAGCTGAGCCCGAACATAAATTTACCTAACGGTCCATTCTAGGATTGTTGATACCTGATTCAACCTAATGAATAAGAAAAGGTTTGCGTTTATGTTATATAAATGTTTGTTACTCATTATAGATCCATAGATCAATTCAGATCACACTGACCAGAAGGGGGGCAGATGGGGCTTTGAATGGTAGTTTTTGATTTATTGACTTCCTGCTTTAGGGTAATATAAAAACATGAATTTTTACGTTATGAACATAGTTACTTTACAGGTGTTAAGTGTGGAACTTTGTTAAATGTTAGTAGTTTATTCGTACGTATGGTGTTGTTAGGTTGTTGATAGCAATTTATTCTAGTTCGGTCATGTTTGTTAGGTATGGGGGGGTTTAATTGTTTTTTTTTGGTTGTTTGTTGTTGTTGTTGTTGTTGTGTTATTCGTTGTGTGTTGTTGTCGACGAAAATATATACCTTTTGAACTGTATATGATTCGTTCTATGTCGTATTCTGTTTACTTTCTTCCTGATTGGGTTGAAAGAACGAATCTCATTACTATAAGGGTTGTTTATACATACGAATTTCGCCAGTAAGACATTTTTCGTTGTGCTGATATGATGACCTCTCGTTCTCCTTCTACGGACGTCCTCTTTACGAGGATCTTTGTAATACCCAACGATGTGTCATTTACATTTTTTCGTAACACGAATGGAGAGCAATATATTACCTGAATTCCCAATTGGGTTGGTGCAACTAATATACCTTTAATCATATCAGTTGAAGAATTCCTCAAGATTATCGAAAGCCTTGAAGCTTGGATAAAGACTGAGTATGTGTCATCTGCGACATCGTCTCTTGATGAAATCCGAGGTGACAGCTTGAGCGGTTATAATAGAATAGATGTTGCCTTCACTGTATCTGGTAATGTTAAAAGTATTGATGTACGCAACTATTGGAAACCCATTGATGCTAACACATTCATGCGTACGTGTATAGGTTTCACTGTTCAGACATCTGCAAATATAATG
>JABUQX010093029.1:22500-32451 GCA_015478945.1 Trachelipus rathkii
TATTATTAGATTCATGTGCTAGTACAAAGTTCGCAGTTGATAATGGAACTTAACGCTCCACCAACAGAAATTCATTTGCATATAGACTCTCTCCAAAGGTAAGATTCAGTTTTTATGATTATATATTTATTTTACTTTGCCACCATCCGCCCATTTCCTATGAGAACCGGGAGGCCTCAAGGAATTTTGACACCCGTTCAGGCTCAAGGCAAAGATCCTCCAGGGAAGTAATAGAATGAATGTGTCTAGCTGGTCAGGGGCAGGCAGTTCAGCAGTAGGTGCTCAGAGGAAGTCTACTGTTCTAGGTATATGACAGGTTGGGTGTTGGAATCTTTTATGTCCGGGGTGAGTAATGTAATTGTAGATTTCTGTGGTGAAGCAGTCATTCTGTTTGTTGCTAGTCATTGTTCAAGTCGAGTTATGTATTGCTGTAGATCTCTGGATACGTGATGTATGGATGAAATTGGGAAGTGATAATTAACTCGTCGGCAAAGCTATTGATTTTTATAGATGGGGATATAGGATTGCATGAAAAGATTAAAAAGAGCGAGTGAGATAATAGCTCCCTGAGGAACTCCGTTATACAGTTTTAATGTTCGAGACCTTCATTGACTCTGGTTGTGATGCCAAAAAGAATCTTTTTTAGTATATTTTGTTTTTGATGGGAAGATTTGGGCTTGGTATTTTGTCTATTAAAAAGATGTCGATTGACTATCGAAAGACTTATTAATATCAATAGCCACAGTCGAGTGTGCAAAGGGGAGAGGAGTTTTGATTATAGTCCACAAGATTGTGTTGGATCAGGTCTGTGAGGAGTGTGGTGGTAGTGTTTTTCTCCGAAATCCATACTGTGAGTCTGTCAATGAGATGTATGGAGCGACTGTGAGAATGATTAATTTTTTAATAACTTTGGAGAGTGTTGAGTTAAGGGATATGGGTCTGTAGGAGACGGGATTATTGAATGCTTTATTTGGATTTCAAATGGGTATTATGTGGGCGTCTTTCTAAAAAGGGTGCAAAATGCTATGTTAGGGCTATGATTTTCCGCACCTTATATCTATATTTTTAAAATGGCACCTCACCGCACCGCACCAAAGTGAGTTAGCTAACCGTATGGTCTGTCCTTTAGCTTTGGATTTTTTGAAATTTTTGATGATGTTGGATACTTCTGGGGGGCGATATGGGGTAAATGGGTCTCTTTCTACCCAGTAGTTTTTTTATTTTTTAAAACATTTAATTATATGTCTATTTGATTATTTATCTATGATTATATTACGGTGGGGAGTTGTCAAAATTTTAACAAATGGTTCTTTGCTATGCGATAAGAGCTAGCTGCCTGTTCTCTTTCCTGAAAAAGTTTTAACTTTCGACTGGCTCGCCGAACCTGCCCGAGTTCACCACAGATTATATATATAATATATATTATATTATAATATATATATATATATATATATATATATATATATATATATATATATAGCATATCTAACATATAACAATAATATATATATATATATGCTATATAACTATAAATATATATATATATATATATATATATATATATATATATATATATATATATATATATATATATATATATATATATATATATATATATATATATATATATATGCTTAACACTATATATAAATATATTATATATATATATATATATATATATATATATATATGTATATTTATTACAGAACATTGTCAAATATATCTGGTCACGAAGTTCACATCCAGAAAGTAACTCCACATGTAGATGGCGATGCAGCTATCATTCAAAAGTAAGTTTAATAAAAAATATTTCGTGCTTATTATTATTATTATTATTATTATTATTATTATTATTATTATTATTATTATTATTATTATTATTATTATTACTAAAATCGTTTTTAAGAAATGAAATTTTCTTTATATTATAAATAGCAAATATTTAAATAGAACTTTACTGTATTTATTCATAGATTGCATCAAACTGTAATCAATTTTGTATCACAATTTAGGAAGTTATCCTGTTCATAATTTTAATACATAACTGCAAGCACAGTTCCCCAACAGTATATAATATAAGCTGTAAATATTTACTCCTGGATGGACGATTGTCGAAAATATGATTATTCATGGTTAAATATTAGTAAACAATAAAAAAAGGATAATAAATTTAGAAAAATCCAAATAAATCATTGATTTGATTTTGCTTTAAACATGTTATTAATTGCTAATACTTTAGTTTGTATATAGCTTTCCACAAATTTACTTCGTATGTAGCTTTCTGAAAATTTATCCCGTACGTGGCTTTCTTCAATTCTCTTTCGCTTATAACCTTCCCTAACTCTACGTAAAATGTAGCTTTCTTTTTAATTAACAAATTTACTTTATATGTATGTAGTCTATCAAAAATTTACTTCTTATATAGCCTTACTCAAATTTATTTTGTATATGTACCACCATATTTACCTCGCATATATAGCCTCCCAAAATTTACTTAGATATGTAGCCATCCAAAAATTTATATCTTTATTTCTTATATAACCTGTCATAAATTTATTTGACATCCGTTGGAAATATCCGATGTTATCACCATTATTGAATTTGGACGAAAAAAAAAGCTAGAGTAGTATTTATTTACGATAATGCATAACATACTACAATTAAAAGAAATTTTTGAACTGGCAAAACAGCAAGGTAGCTGAACAAGGCTATTGAGTTCGAAAACATATCCGAGAGTAAACCTCGAACTATGGTGCTTAAATGTGCTAGTAGGTAGGTTTGGGTTTGGTAGAAAGAGAGTTATCAATGAACTCCCTGTAAACATTGCCTACTAAACAGTGGTCTACGATAACAGCCCACACACTGATTCTGAACCGTTGCCGCTGGTGTCTAGCTTGTATTGTACTCGGTGAATTTTTCCCTGCCCACAGATGTTTGTGAAAATTCGTGAATCCGTCTCGCCCAAACGTTATAAGAGAATCGAGTAAATAAATATTGGATTAGCAAGCAGTTTGACCAACGAAACATCAGCAAAATAATGGGTAATAATAAATTGCAAGATTCTACACACGATTAGCTGATAAGGATACAGGTGGTGCTCATGAAACATCCTACTTGCAGTGCTTCAATTTAAAGGAAATACTACGGCTATTTGTCGTGTGCAGATACCCGGGTCTTCGGTAACATTTTCTAGTGTTCGTTCTTCACAATCAACAGTTTGCGGCTCCACGGGTCTGTCTCAGCGAATCATTGGTATACTGCCAAAAATGCTTGATAATTCGGTTTGTACCAGTCTGGAAACGCTATTTGAGAAGAGTTTTGCAGTCCTGAGCCCAAAATCAATAGGGCGCAGTACACTGAACATGTAGATCATGTCTGCCTGCTCTCGAAAGAAATATCTAGCCATGGTTGCTTGGCTGGGCAGCCACAAGTCACCAAATTCTTGAACTAGTCGAACGAGCAGAACACACAAAAAACCGACCTTAATCAGAGCTTTATTCAGATCTCAACATGACCTATAAAGAATTATAAGGACACAACGCATATAATAATAATAATAATAATAATAATAATAATAATAATAATAATAATAATAATAATAATAATAATAATAATAATAATAATAATAATAACAACACAAGGCTCGTTATAACAAACGCATAATAATAATAATAATAATAATAATAATAATAATAATAATAATAATAATAATAATAATAATAATAATAATAATAATAATAATAATAATAATAATAATAATAATAATAATAATACAAAGCTCGTAATAACAGACGCATAATATTGTTAATAATAATAATGAAAATAACTATTGTAGTATATATAACAAAAGGATTATACACTAATAATAATAATAATAATAATAATAATAATAAATTAATAATAATAATAATAATATTTTTGCAGCAATATCATTGACAAGAATAGTAATAATAATGACACCAAGTAAATAATACTAACATACCTTAAATATCTTAACAGAACTGATGTTTATATCTTTGGAGTTGACAGGCTTACGAAAGAATTAATACCTTCTAAAATTCTGAGAGAATCATTACGACATCGATATAAAAAGATAGGCTCTTTACTTCCAAGAAAAATTTCAATGAATGGTATCAGGGCCTCATTGCCCCAAACGACCGAGCAATTTCTAAAGGTAAGTTTTAAAATATTTTGAATTTGGTCTTAAAATCATTTTGGATAAAAATGAACTAAAACTCGGCTGCGAACACGTTGGTGGCGCTGGTTTGGGATAGCCGGCCTTAAAGTTCGATTTCCTATAGTCCCCCCGTGTTACCCTGAAAAGGGGACAAAGCACGTCAAAAGGAAGTTTTTTTTGTTTTTTTTTTAAATAAAATCTTAGATTTTAAAATGTGTATAAAAAATATGGAATTTATCTTAATATTGTTATTTTAGGGTGCCGAATTAGCAATTCTTATTGGAGCTCTGGTTGTGTTTTTGGCCTGTATTTCGGCAATTGTTTGCTTATGCTATAAACAAAGGAAAAAGTAAGTATTATATGTTTTTTAATAACGTCTATTTATCCTTTTATTAAAAATGACACCGTATAGGTGACAATATTTATGATCATTTACAGTAATTGCAGTCAAAAGAGTTTCCTATAAAAAGTTTTTTTATTACAGCCGCAGAAAACCTATGCCATTACCTCCCGGATTAACATTGGGAGTAACAGCTCAAGGTACTGTTCCCATCCTTCCATTACCTTACAATGGTCACTATCCAGGTCCATACACACATATGAGTGAACATAGTGATTCTTCTGAATCAGTTAACTCTCCACAACAAGACAGAACCTATTCTTATCAAATGGGAGAAAAGCTTATTCGTCAACTTCCAACGAGAACATTTAACAGGGTGCCAGATATTCACACAAGAAGTGGAAGAGCAAAGACTCCTGTAACTCATATTGATGATGATGTAAGGATAACATTTGAAAGTTTCAAAACTTAATTTTACAGGCTTCATTTTTAACAAATGATTCTAAGAATAATTCAAAACACGATTTAATATTACATTTCATCCTACTTATTAGCACTTTTATTTGTATCAGAATTTTTTTAAAATGTGCTTTAATAATAATTACTAATCATCGGGCTTTCCAGAACTGGCAATGGAAACTAAAGCAGAGAAGGGAAAGCAACGGAAATATTACTGAAGAGGAAGAACATCCTCATCCCCATGTGTGTTCTCATCACTCTCCTACCTCACAAATAGGGCAAAGAACAAGATCTAAAGGGACACATTGGCACATACGAAACCATGACACAGAAAATGAAGAGCCACGGGGAGTTGTTAGGGTGTCTCATTTTACAACAACACAGACTCAAAGACCAAGTCACACGATCGCTCAAGAAAGGTATGCTCATCATTCTTTTTCATCCAAGAACGAAAAAAAATATTAAAATATTAAAAGTTAAAAAATATCAAACATTAAAATATTAAAAAAAAATTAAATATTATAATTTCCTACAACCGCCACTACAGATTCTCCCAAGCAAAATAAATATTTTACAAACCAATTTCTCCTGAAGTTTCACATATGAATCTCACTTTTGTACTGTATCCGTACCATCATTGCAAATTCTGTATTTTAGCCAAACCTTAATTGGCTGAGGTATTCAGTGGATAAGCTTTCATTCTCTACTGATAAATTCTATATTTAATAAGGTTGCAACTTAGAATTACCATCTTACCACTTACCCCAAATAAAAATCAAAAATATCAAAACGAGTAAAAAAAATTAAACATTTATTTTTTAAAAATGAAAACCGAATGTATTTGCCCCCACCTCTTACTTTAAAGACATTTCTAAATGTTTTGTTCCGTCTCATGGGTGGTTATAATAATAGAGCGTACGAAAAACAAACCTTGCTTTTTTTATTATTATTTCGGTTGTATTGTACTATACTTTTGGTCATAAATAGAAATAGTTGTGGTACTGCCAATTTTTCATTAATAATGTTTCTAACGCGCCAACAACACTTATCCAAATAGAATTTAAAAATTGATCCTTTACAAATTCTAGGGTATATATCTCAAAAGTAATGGTTCCTCAGAGAAAGTGATAAAAAAAATGTCGCTTTGTAGAATGTTTTAAATATGGTTTTCTGAAATACAAAGTAATTTAAAATCTCAAAGTTTAATTTAGAAGACCCTATTTATATGATAGGCATGACTATATAACTATGCCGGTTGGGCATGTGCACAGGGCATATGAAATGCTAGTTACAATACTGACGATGAGGTACTTACGTTACAAAAGCTATTCAATCTGTAAATCACAAATTTTCCGGCTATGTACATGGATACACGGTTATTTAATTATATTAGGGGGAAGAGAATCTTTGATTGGATTTGGAAGTTGTGTAATAAAGCGTTTATGGAGGGTATAGTTCCAAGGGATTGGAGGGGAGCAGTAATAGTACCCTTATATAAGGGTAAGGGAGATAAGGGGAACTGTAGAAATTATAGGGGAATAAGTTTGAGTGTTGTAAGGAAGATATATGCTGGTATTTTGGTCGAAAGAGTGCGTCAAGTGACTGATTGGTGAAGAACAAGGTGCGTTTAGAAGTAGTAGAGGATGTGTGGATCAAATCTTTACATTGAAACAAATGATTGAGAAAATGAGGGAGAAGAATTGTATTTAGGTTTTATGGATTTGCAACAGACGTATGATAGAGTTAATAGGGAAGCTCTATGGCAGGTGTTGGTGATATATGGTGTTGGTGGTAGGCTTCTGAATGGATTCAAAAGCATGTATGAGGATAGTGAGGCGTGTGTAAGAATAAATGGTGTCAAAGGTGATTGGTTTAGTATTAATAGCGGTGAGACAGGGTTGTGTTATGTCTCCTTGGTTATTCAATTTGTATATGGATGGGGTTATGAAAGGATTAGAGGTGGGGGTGGCAGGAAATGGTTAGAATGATGGAGAATGGAGACGAGTGGAGGGTGCCCTACCTATTATATGCGGATAATCTGGTTCTTTGTGCCGAATCTGAAGAGAGTTTGAGAGGATTGGTAGAAAGATTTGGCAGGGTGTGTAAAAGGAGGGGTTTGAAAGTAAACGTAGATAAGAGTAAGGTTAAGGTTGTGAGCGAGAACATTCCTCGGTGTGAGGTTATGTTAGATGGTGAGCAGCTGGAACAAGTGCCTGAGTTTAAATATTTTTAGGGTATATGTTGGATGTGAAGGGAAAGGATGATGCAGAGTGTAGAAGGAAAGTTGTGAATGGCAGGAAAGTGGCTGGGGCAATTATATCGTTGGTGAATGTAAAAGGACTGAGTCTGGAGTGCGCTAGGGTCTTGCAAGAGGGTATGTTGTTACCCGTGTTTTTGTATAGTAGTGAGACTATGGTCTGGAATAAGAAGTATAGATCTAAAGTTCAATGTGTTCAGATGGACAAACTTAGGGGAGTGCTAGGTGCGAGAAGAATTGATAAAATGAGGAATGAACATGTTAGAGAGTTGTGTGGTGTGAAGAAAGGGGTAAACGAGAGGATAAATGAAAGTATGTTGAGATGGTTTGGTCATGCGGAAAGGATGAATGATAGTCGGTTGGTTAAGCGGATGTATAGTGGTGTGTGTGTTGGGAACCGACAGGCTGGGAGACCGAAGAAAAAGTGGATTGAGTCATTAAAGGAATGTCGGCAGGAGAGAAATGTGAGTTTGGCAGAGGCGAGGAGAAAGGTGCATGATAGGAGAGAATGGCGGGGTTTTGTGAGGTATGGTTGTGGCCCACCTGGGCCAGGGGATGAACCATACATTTGACGATTTACCATAGTGAGGATCCGTCGCGGTCCCGTGAAGCTTTAGGGTGGATTTTCAGACTGCGACGAGTTCTTACTAATTAATGGTACAGAGGGGGCGGTAAGGCTGGGCTTTCTTTTCCGATGCATGTACGCACCTTACCCTCAGTCTTGGGGAGAAAAGGTAGATGAAGAAGAAGAAGAATCTTTAATTTTTACTATAGAATAATTAATTCATAATCAACTTATTACTAACCTATCAATTTTTATTGTTCATTTTAGTTCAGAAACAAGGGAGAATGCATCATGTTGTACAGCATCGAGACCACCCTCTCCGGACAGCCTTGAGAGAGAAACACCAAGGATATCAACTCGCAGATCTACTAATAACAGACTTGCAAGCGATGTTACAGAACTCTGACTTTTCAAATTAATATAGGCTATTGCAATATCTAATATTACTTAATTATAGGAATCCTTTCAATGTGATTTTAAAAAAGTGTAAAGACATAATTTTTCAGTTCAAATCCTCTTTTCAAATAAAACGAGCCACCCGTTTTATTACTACAGAAACGAGAAAAAATATTATATCCGAATTAACAAGTATCTGCCACTTACCCCCAATAAAAATCAAAAGAAACAAAACGAGTAAAAAAAATTATTTATATCTACCCAGTTCAATCAAACATGAACTGTGATAAAAGTTACAACACTAAATTACTGACTAGTATTCATTAATATGAATTTTTGTAAAAAAAATAAAAAAATAAATAATTTTTCAATCGTTTAAGACATATCCATAAGATGCAGCTTTAACCTTCTTTTCTATGACCAAAGACTATTTCATATATCTCAATGTATAAATAATTATTTTTTTGTACATTTATATTGTATATATTAAATAAATTGACAAAACTACAATTGATTTTAGATTCCCCATCTTACTAAATAACAAGTAATAAGAACATCATAATTACATATAGAAAGTAAATAAAAAATATATATTTCAATCATTTTAATATTAAAATGTACGGTGTATAATTTAATTGTGATGTTTGACAAACCATTTCAAACAAGTTTACATTACAAAATGAATAACAATTTTTAATATAATTAGGAATAAGTGAGTCTCCCTTGCAAAAAGAATGTTCAATAATATCACATATTAAAAAAAAATATATAAATATATTTATATAATTCAAAATAAAACGCTAATTATTATTAACATTAATTATAAAATGCGAAAAGAGAGACGCAATTTCAACAGCTAAGAAGAACATCTTGGGAGTTACGCAAGAACTCACAACCAGTAGAAAATGGTAATAGCATAAATGAAATAACAAAATACTCTTACACAATAAATCACCATAGTTCCCCTCCTCTTAATGCCAAAACAAGATGCAATACTGATCCTCCTTGAACTTTGTAATCTGCAGCCGTTTTTTCATCATTCCTATAAAAAAAAAAAATTTATATATATCATCATCATCCTCCCCCTATCTCCAGATTGTGGGTGAGGTGTGTAACATACACCGGAACAGAAAAGTAGAAGTATATGACGCAAGTCTAAAAGAAAACCCTTATTTACCGTCCCCCTTATACTCTTAAGTGAACTCGTTGCAGCTAGAAATATCCACCCTAGGGTTTCACGGGACTTTGACGGACTCTCACTGTGGCATCTCGTCAAGTCAATGTAGGGTTCATCCCTTGGGCAAGGACCACAACCATACCCCCTCACAAAACCCCGCCATTCACTCCTATTATGCACTTTTCTCGCCTCTGCCAAACTCACATTCCTCTCCTTCAGGCATTAGTTTACTGACTCAATCCACTTTTTCTTCGGTCTCCCAGCAGATCCATTCACAGCACACCCACCACTATACATCTGCTTATCCAACCGACTATCATCCATCCTTTCTATATAACTAAATCATCACAATGTACTCTCGTTTATTCTCATTTACTCCTTTCTTCATACCACCCAACTCCCTAATGCGTTCATTTATCATTTTATCCCTTCTTCTCAAACCTAACACGCCCTTAAGATTGTACATCTGAACATATTGTACTTTAGGTCTATACCTCTTATAACAGACCATAGTTTTACTACTATACATTAACACAGGTAATAACATACCCTTATGCAAAACCCTAGCGAACTCAAGACT
>JABUQX010093030.1:0-17500 GCA_015478945.1 Trachelipus rathkii
TTATATGGATATATATATAGGAAATAAATTAAAATAAAATAAATAATAATATTATTAATGATATTATTTTATTACTAAGGATTTTATAATATATCACCTAAACATTCTAGTAAAGTATTATGTATATAAATATACTTTTACAATATTTATTAAAATAAATAATTAAAATATATAAATATATAATTCACTATTTATATATGAGTAAAATTAAAATATCTATACTTTCATATATTCTGAGCGAACAATTAAAACCTTTTATTTTCGTTACAAACATATATATTATAAATCTATGTATTGTAAGCAAAGTTTTATTGTGAGCATAAAATAATAAATATAATCAAGGAGAGGGATTACAGTTATTGGAGGCGATATAAACTATATTATTTTTCAGGTAAGATCGTATTGTTTCTAAATTTCAGTTTTCGAGGAAATATTCAAATAAACTTCTAGTAGAGAACGGAAATTTAAAAATCTTGCTTACGATAAACTTTCATTAATAGAATTAATTATTAATTAATTTATTGATTTACTTTTAATATGTCCCCATTAAAAATTATTCACGTTTTCTATTATACTTATTTAAAAATTAGGTAGTATACTAATTAATAAAATAAAAGATATTAAATAAATGTTTTTCGATTTCAGTTCCAAAAAAATTGCAAAAAATACCCTCGGTAGAGGTTGGTAATTAATAATAAAATTTTATAGAGTTTATTGAAGATTTGGCTAGGATTAATGTTATATTATACGATAAAAGATTATTATCTTTCAACAGCAATCATAAATTTATAAATCGATTGATGATAAATTCAGAAACTAGTATTATATACGCGTATATATAAGTACGCTTTTGAAGCGTAGTAGATCATTTTCCGCGCCGTGCTCCTGGGCCCCCCGAGAGAACAACATTGCGCTTAGTTTTTTCGCAGGAACATACGTAAAAACTGCATGAAGGCTCGTGTTTAGTTGGGGCACCAAATATTTTTCTTTCAAAAACTAAGCGAGTTCTGTAAGTTTCGGAACGGATTATATTCGTCGTCAAAAACTTATCTATCGAAAAAAATTTAATATATTTAAAATTTTTTATTTAGTTCCCCTAAATTTTTCATTTAATAAAGAAAACGAAAATTAAGTAGGGTGGACGAATAAAAAATAATTTTGATGTCTAACTGTATTGTACCGTTTTTTTTGTGAGTTGGTGCTGATCAAATTAGGAACATGAGGAAGGGACTTCAGAATCGCGCTACCGCTGTCATCGGAGAACTTGTAGTTTATTTAGATTTATTGATTTCATATTATTCGTATGTATAATATGTTTTATGATTTGGCTGTTTGATTTTTTTTTGTATATCTTTTTCTCTCTCGCATTTTTTACTTTATAAATGTTTTTAATGATGAGCGAGCTTTAATAGTTTGTTTTGTCTCCAGTTTCGGCGGATTTCCTGCCCTTAAGGGTGGGGGGGCGTTTCGGAGTTCACCAACAACGTTTTAATCGAAGCATTAACCGCAAGTGCTCTCCGCCGAAACTGCCGTTCCGCCACACGCAACAGTCACCAAGACCGTCCTCTTAGCGCTAGAGCACCTGAACCGACGCGGCACTATGCTTATCACATGCGGACTGCGTTTTTTTTTTTCGCTGTTTCGCAATCCTCGCGTTTTTCTATAACTCATGAATGTATTTTTCATATCCACGAAAGCATCCATAGACACATACACACTCACCCTTATACACACACACCCTCATCATCCGCAGTACAATCCATCCTACCCGACCCTCTTCAATACACCGATTATCTCTATATTATTACCTCATTTCCAATTCACATGACTAAAAGCATTATCTGCAGTGCTACCGCAGGAGAGTATAGCATATACACCAACTATACCATAAGTTTTTCGATTAATCTAAATTTCAAATTTGCTTTCCGTATAATTATAATTATTATTTATAATAATTAATATATATATATATTATATTATTTATATATTTTATATTATTATAAAATAATTTTATAATATTATATATTTACTATATATATGATATATATATAGTTGCTCTTGTACTCTTCTGGAAGGTTTCACAGGTATCCAGAACCCCTTGGGCCTTCCTTTAAGAAATGGTCGCCACATGTCATTTTATACTACTACTACTTAGCCATTGTATATGCACAGACGCTTGCGCATACATGTATATGCGCATATCATCTTCTATCTTCTGATGCGAATTATCCCCCCGCAAGGAATAACACCTTAAATTGCGGGTATATTAAAAAAGGTGACTTCTCCTATGTCACTTCAACCGACTGGAACTCGATTCCCGTAGCCTCTTAATGGAGTGTGTTGGCTTAAACAGATTGGGCTCCGTACATGAAATGCTTCCTTTAATATATAACAAAATGTTACTTATATTATAAAATCATTTATGCATACAAAAATTTTGGAAATAGCTATCTATTCCATATTAAAAGTTTAGAAAAAACGCATCTCGATTTTGCTTAAATGTTTGTTAAGCAATTATATAATATAATATATATATATATATATATTATATATATATATATATATAATATCATATATATATAGTAATAATATATATTTTATAATATATATAATAGAGTATATATATATATAGGTATAATATACTAGATATATAATATATATATAGATAATATATATATATATATATATATATAATATATATATATGTTTTATAAAAAATAATATAATAATTATAATAATTTTATATATAATGTAATATATATTTTGTATATTTATATATAATTCCATTATAATATAATATATCTATACAACGAGAGAGAGAGACGCAGTAAATCGCTATCATCCATAACACACAACATACAAATATAAACATTCTTACACCACTACACACCAACACACACACAAACACACACCCGCTAACACTTACTTATACACACACACACCAGCTAGGCCACATGTTAGGCTACTTATACACACACACAATTATCACCGGCACCCATAGACACTTACACTCACATCTGCACCTACACACTCACACATGCCTTAGACACCATACACCCCACCCTATAACAACACACCCACCGCTTACCTGACATGGATAACATACAACAAACCATAGCTCAACACGCCCCGACTTGATAATTATTTATCTAACACCCACGACTCACCTTGTACCTTTACACACGCACACACCGCTAGGCTTATTTATACACACACACATACGCTAATATATATATATATTATACTTATATATATATAATTATATTATATATATTTAATATATATATATATATATATATATATATAAATATATAATATATTATTAATTGTTTGACCAGAAATTCGACATTGCACCTTTTATCGAAGCAGGATACTCCTAAATTATATTTATAGTCACAGATCCTACAACCATTTAGCCTATCTTTAAAACCTGTCTCCTAACTCGGGGCTGGGCGTTATTTACTAACATAACCTAACCTAACCTAACCTAACCAACCTAACCTAACCTCTACCCTAACACTAAAAACCTATCACCCTAAAACTTACCTATATTTTTAGTCTGATATACACACCTACCGCGCATAGCACTACACCCTATCTAAACATCCTTCTTGAACGCTATGCTCCTCCACGGACAACACAACACTTAGAGCTCATCACAGGTAACTAGATAGCATCATATTCTTTTTTTCGGGATTAGGTTAATTCTGTGCTATATCGAGTATATTGTAGAGAATCTGAACTGTAATGATCTATCCTAACTTATAAATAATACTTCATCATTTGAGTTGCACACACACACACACACACACAAACATTGGTTCATATTACACACACACACACACATCACACACACACACACACAACAACCAGCACACAGACTACACACTTAATACTTAATAACATACACACTTTATACAATATATATCACACAAACACAACACACTAAACTACTAGTTACGCACACACGCACACACACACACACACACCAAACACACATTCCCTTATGACGTCTTTTACGTATATCTATCAAACCCAATTCACTAATGATCCTATCTTACCAGCGAGCGCATTCTAATGAACCTTAACATTTACTTTCATAGGACACCTCAAAGATATTTCCACATTATTACTTCCAAAGCGGTCACAAAGCGACAAAGTGGGAAGAAGAACATCACAATACACACACCCCACTTACCCCTTATACACACATTCACTATGACACTAAACATCTCACCCATGACACTTACACTACTATTTACAGCTTTATACACATTGTATACACCAACAAACAAACGACGCAAGCCCTTTTGGTCTTACTCATTGGGTCAATTTTACCCATCTCTAATTTTAGGGCACTTAAATCATATATATTATCAGGAAGAGACATATTACTTTACAGACCTTAAAGCAGTAAATCAGTAATCAATAAGTAGGTGTTCATCTTATTTCTACCTCGCGAGACGATTAGATATGATTGATTATTAAACACTGAATTTTACACTAGCTATTAACTACATGTTTATACATAGCTTTAAAACATAAAGAAGCATGCAGTCAATGCAAAGAGTTCTTCTCCAAACAGTCAAACAGCAAGCCCAGTTAGAGAAGACGAGCATTACCCCATACCATTAAAAGCAGTAAATCATAAATCTAACGGGTAAAAAGAGGATGGTTAACTTAACACGCGGGTAGGGGGAATTAGTATGCTTTTGTTTTACTACTTTATTACTGCTTTAATCATGTTTTACTGCCGCTAATTTAAAACTCAATGTTTTACTGTTATATAACTTAATAGTTTTACGGCTTTACTGGCACATAATTTATTACATTACATACCTTAGCGTTCATTCATAGAGTGTTAACCACTGGCACCTAAAAGAGTGCATGTAAAATGCTTTGGTCGCTTTCACTGCTTTACCCTGCTTGGAAACTACATGTTTTACTGCTTTAACTTCATGTTTTACTGCTTTAAAACTCATATGTTTTACTGACTTTAACTCACATAGTCATAACATTTCCAAATACCTTAAAGCAAGTAAATTCAGTAATATCAATAGAGATTGTTTACCGATAACAACCACTAAGGGGACGGATTGTATGCTTTTATGTTGTTACTGTTTTCACTGCTTTAACTCATGTTTTACTGCTTTAACTGCATGTTTTCTGCTTTAAACTTTCTGCTTTAACTGTTTTTAACTTTCGCTTTACTTGCTTTAACTCATATATTTATTAACGCTATATGTTTTTTTATTTTTGTTTTAAATACTTTTTATTTAGTTTTTATTAATTATCTATTTTTATTTAATTTTTAAAATTATTATTTTTTATAATTTTATTATTTTATTTTTATTATTTTTAATTATATTAGTGTTTTTACTTCATGCCTATTGTTATTATATTTAGAAACAACACATATATTACCACACACACACAAAGCACAGCACTTACAGCTTATACACACATTCACTAATACACTTATACACACATCACTATGACACTTACTTTAGCCCATGAGCACTTACATTTAAACTTATACACATGCGGTCACACACACGCACTTACACTTATACACACATTCACTATGAATAACTTATACACACATTCACTAATGACACTTACATTTATTCCACATAGACACTTACATTTAACCTAACTCCACACACAGGAGGGTTTATGACCTTGCTCCTAACACAGATGTTAGCTTACTCTCAACAGTTTTACTCACCCACATCACAGATTTACTTATCACACCAGAACAGATTTACTTACACTCGCAACACGATTTAAACACACAATCAACATCACACAGGAGACAACAGCATCTATTATGATTCAAGGGACACACACACAGACAGCCCACACCACCACGCAACTCACTTACACATTAACGTATAAATTTATTAAAAATTTTATGTTTTAATTAAACACGTGTAATACATATTATATACTCATTCAAAATATAGAACTAAAATTATTTTCAAAGTTCTTAAAACTTCTTAATAACATCAATTCATTATCTTTGAACAAAGAATTTTTTATTAACTGTTAATACTTTTGTTTATAAATTTTTAACTATCAAGTTTAAAAATAAACTTTTACTAAAATTTTACTGAAAATTTTTAATTAAAAACATATATTTACGTACCTTATTCTAATAGCCCTATAAGAGGTTCAGTAAAATCAGTAAGGCCGCCCCTAGCACGCCCTCTCACTAGTCCAACCGGGAGATTCCTATGCACCGATTTTGGTACTAACGCTACCGAACTTACCTGGACAATATTGAAACATACCTTAAATTCTTTTAGCCTCACATATGATAATAAGTATATTATAACGTTAAAAATAACACAATCAAAATAAGGGGCTCCGCTTCTTCTTCGCTAACAGTAATACAATTGTATTTAGTAAATATATAATAAAATTCATTTCCTAGGAGTTTTTAATAGTTGAGATTAAATAAAACCATTTAATCCAACAATTATTTTTGGATTTTAAGAACTTAGTATCATTTATAGATATAATTCACTGTAACGGATGCATATAAACTAAAAATATATTTCAAAGTTTTTATTAAAATAAATTCTTTTTCGTCTTATTATTATTATTTATATTATCTTGTACATTGACAATCCATCACGAGAAAACACAACAACACCGCACTCCTTTCAGATACGAAAACTGACCATCTCTCTGGTAAAATGTGTGAAATAACTCTTTAGGTCTAAATTTAGGCATAAACCATATTTATGTAAGAACCTCGGGGCGATCTTTAATGCACTAACAAGTCTAACAAGGACTAAAAATATAATTTCAAACTGACCAGGGTTTTTCTTTTCTCTGTAAACCTGTGGTGCAAATAACTTTCGTTAGCGGCCCCATTAAGAACTATTATTGGCACCAAAACTTATTGTTATGATCGAAGCCTTTTTGGCTAAGACGGATACGCACTTTAAAGTCTAAATACCCGGGCGGTCAATAAGGTAATTCCATCGGGTCTAGCTAGAACATAGAATCAATAAATATGTTCATTAAATTAACGTTATTTATAAATATCATAGTTTCAAACTGTAGGACATGTCTGGAGGGCCTGGCCTCAGATAACTCACTTTTATAGAACAGGTAACCTAAAGATAAGGAAATGTTTTCGTCCCCATTAGCTTGCTCCGATAGAGAGAATAGGAGTAAAACTCTATTAATCATCTTGGATAACTAGTGGTTATCCGCCGTATGTGATTGGTGAGTCGGCATATGTATTTTATCCCGTCTTAGTAAAATAAACAAAACTATTTTGTTTCTTTAACCTTTGTAGAGTTTCTGCAGTCAGGCTGTCGTTAAGATTGTTTTATGATTAAACTTAAATTATATGAAACACCAAACTCTCAGTTTTACAAATCATAGTCTACTGGTTTAGGGCCTGTTAGCCGGCCTAGCATCAAAAGTCTCACAAACTGAATATTTGTATTGTGAAATAGTGTTTATAACTCTTTTTACTTAGTGTATAATCACTCACTATATTATTAATAGACTTACAGTTGAGAGAATGATCTTATTAATTTCAACTAGAATAAGATATAGGGTTGAGATTCACCCTATTCGCGACTCAATATCTATAAGCTCACAGTCCCACCCAGGGCTCAAGCATGAGCCTTCCCGAGCGGCCGCAAAACGAGCAAAGAATCCAACCCCCGGCACTCGCCTCGGTGCGCTTTCTGGCCGCCGCGTCCACTCCACGCACCGCTGATGCGTCGGTCCCATCCCCGTTCCCATACGGTCGGCCCCCGTCTCTCGCCCGCGTGCGCCCACCGCAGACGCATAGTATCTCTCGCGACTATTTCGAATATATATATATCAATATATACATATATATATACTCATTAGTATCGTCATACAATTATATATATATATATATATATAAATATATACTATAACTTGGCCTACTATATCGAGGGTACCAAACCTTTACGTACTTCCGGGGGCATCTTTTCGGGCGTTTTGGGTGTTTGAAAAGTACAAATTTCCAAATATTATATATTATTATAATAATAAACTGAAAATCCAATATTTATTAAGCAATAATATTTAAATATATATTTTTGTGGTGTGATGTAAGTAGGATCGTAAGTGGAGATCATAAGTGTCATTGTGTATTGTGCGTATCTGTGACATAAGCACGAGATTAGTGCTATGATGAGTGTATAAGTGGTAAGGTGAAAGTGCTATGTAAGGTGTAACTGCTTATAAGATGAATCATCAATATAGGTGGTATCAAAGATGAGCCATCAAAGTACTGAGTTCTATTACCAAAGTTGGAGCTCCACTAGAATGTGCTGAAGGTAAAAGTCCTTAAAAGCTAAGTATATATTTAAGGAAGTTTGAAGAAATAAGGTATCAAAATATTCAAGGTGGGTGGGTGCGGGTATAGTAAAGCTAGATTGTAGTGAAATGTTGTGTGTGTGTAAGTGTGTGGTGTGTGTGTCCGCTAGTTGTGTGATGATGGGGCACAATGATTTATGATATTTTTTCTAATTGGATAATAAATAACAGATAAGGGAAGTTGTCATGTACACGCTCAAAGGTAACACTGAAGCGGCTTCAGTGGGGAGTCACAATACTAAAAAATAACACTGGTTTTACAATAAAATTTCTATTTTATCGCCTAGGAGTTTGGGATTGTTGTTTAGGATAATTGTGATTGAGATCGTGTCGCAAGATTGATGCTGATGTAGACCTCGTCGAGTGGCTTTTGAGTGTTGTGTGTGTGTCAATGGTGTGGCAGTGTGTGAACTCGCATGATGATGATGTATAATTAGGTAATGTGTGTGAAGTGTGAGTGGCGTGTGAGGTGTTATGTTCGTTTGTTTCTTATTGCAAATAGACTAGTGATAGTCACAGCGAGCGCATAATTGGCTGCTCGATTTGTCGGGCGCTCAACGAAACGGAACAGGTTCAGGAACAGGCGATGGGACGCAACCAGCGTGTGACTGGGGACGATGCGTGGACCGTCGACCATGTGTTGATTACGGTAGGAGAGATGCCATATTAGTTCGGGGTGGAGCTATCATATTTAACTTTCGAGTCTGACTCCAACTTCTTAAATGGCTCGCGCTAAAAATAGTAGTCATTTAATTCGCCTACTAGTGAATGTCAAAGTTTCATCACAATTACATATAATATATTTCTTAGTGTATAACTTCAAATAACACTCTTATTCCTCAATGTAAGCCGGAGAGTTTTAATTTTATTATTAAAAGTGAAATATTTCATCGTTAGAAACAGAAAATAAACAGCAAAATCATTTTTTTATATACAAACTCTAGATTATATCTTGTGCTACCGCTTTAACAGCTATATAATAAGAACTTATGATTTTAAAAATGAGTTTGGAGTCTAATATACCAGATAATAAAACCTAACACACCTGCTCAAAATTTACAATGTATAAAAAGAACATATTATTAATTGGTTAATAGAAATAAAAAAGACGCATAAATAATTTCTCGACGCTTTAAGAGATCACGATGGAAAAACCGAGGCACATATAGAGATAAAAATTAAAAGAAATCAATAATAATAATAATCATTTTGTTAAATCACAAGTAAGGAAAACATATCTTTTTTACCTGCCTTTATAATTCATGGAATATCTTGAAACCAGATGCCAGTCATTCGATTATCAGTTTGAAATATATTTATAAAAGACAAATAAAGAACAATATGTATTATCTTTTTGTCTTATATCGCGCAATGTATACCTCATATTGACCTGGTATTCCGAGGAATATGGAGATTATTATTCTCTGGTATACAAATATAAAGCTTATTCGCTAAATTTAGGCCTAACACTGAAATTAAGGCGCTAAATAACACGGTAAACGGCTTCGTCTATTGCACCTTACGGAATAAATTAAAACAGACAAAAGGGTCAGTTTTGTTAAAAATCTTACGGGGGTCTCGACTCCTGCGCAAATTATAAACGGCTTAAATCGCTCCCGCCTCCGGCTTACTAGGCATAATAGGCATTATCCCTAAATTAGACCTAAAGTAGTTATTTCAATCAACATTTTACAGAGAGAGGTCAGTTCGTATCTGAAAGGAGTGCGGGTTGTTGTTTTTTCTCGGATGGAATGTCAATGTACATAGATAATAATAATATAATAAAAGAAATCCCGAATTATTTAAAAAACTTTGAAAATATTTTTAGTTTAATTTGTTCGAGGTCGAAATACACTCACTCACAAATGTAAGTGAAAATAATAAAGATTTTGTTGGATAAATTTTTTAAAAATAAAGAATAATATTAAATTTATACGGTTTTTAGGAAAATTAGAGCATATTTGGTAAAATTTATATAATTGTTCAAACATGTAAGATTAGCAGAGCAATAGAATTATTATTAAATTTTTATAAAAACACAGAGGGTTTTAACTAAATTTTTTATTTATTTAACTTCTCTTATGAATATGGATGATTCAATAAAACTTATTTATATACTTATTGCACATGGGAGCATAAAGAAAAGAATGTTTAATATTGATGTATTTATTAGTTCATAATAGATATTAATTTTTAATCTGTTATTTGGTCGGATTTCCACGCTTGATAGAATTTTATATTTAGATAAAAGGGAAGTACGCGGATAAAGTGTAAGGGGAGGCCATCTGAACTAGAGATTTACTGATTTTTATTATGACTTATAAAGTACTCGATATTATTAAAATATATTGGTTTATTGTTTTATTAAAATAATACCTGAATCATTACAGAGATAATACTCTTGAGGTAGTTAAAAAGTTTTTTTTTGTGTGCGATTACAAATAAAAACAGTTAAGTAAGTTAAGATAGAGATTACTTTTATAAATCGTAGAGCAAACAAAAGAGACGTAAAATTAAACTAGTTACAGGTTAATTTAATCAATAATTCATTTTCGAGAATCAAAAGTGTAAGATTACGCATACTGGTATTGTTAGTTTTAGGATATAAGAAATACGTTTTTAACCGTCAGCATCTGCTTGTTCGTAAGATAATTAACGAACTTAAAAAAATATTTTTAATGTTTACTATTATGAAAAAGTCGAGTAATTTTTATATGATAATGTAAGATCTGTCGGGGAGACTGGGAATTTAATTAAAAAACTTTAACGAGATGTTTTTAAAAATAAAAACTTATTTGACATTAAAACAAAGTTAATATTTTATATTTATATAAATTTGTTTTTGTTAATGTTAGATTACTTTCGTCGTGCTGTTAAAGGGTTTTCGACCTTGTGTAAGATATTAGGAAAGAATGAATCGAAGTAATGTTGTTGAAATAGGGGAGACATAAAGTTAAATCGTAATTTTGGATTGTCTGTTAGTGATCCTGGTAATTTGTAAGAAGCCTAGTTTGGGATTGTGATAATTGTAAATACTTGTGTGCGAAGTGTACTAGTTAAAATTCGATAGATATGTGTGTAAGTTTATAAAATTCTTTGGTTTTTTAAGTTTGAGTGTTAATTGTTAAATTATTCATATTAGTTGTGTTAGATGTCTATATTAAGTATAATTAGTTTTCATGCTGTCGTGAGTGTAAGTGTAAATGTAAGTGTCTATGGGATAAATGTAAGTGTCATAGTGAAATGTGTGTATAAGTATCATAGTGAAAGTGTGTATAAGTGTGTAAGGTGGTGTGTGTTGTGTGAACCGCATGTGTATAAGTGTAAAGGTAGTGCCTATGGGTAAATGTAAGTGTCATAGTGATTGTGTATAAGTGTCATAGTTGAATGTGGGTATAAGTTGTAAGTGTGTGGTGTGTGTGTGTATGTGTGTTCAAATAAATAATAACAATAGGCATGAAAGTAAATAAACTAAGTATAATAAAAATAATAAAATAAATAATAAAATAATAAAAATAATAATAAAAATAAATAACAAATATATTAAAAATAAAAAAAGTACTTTAAACAAAATAAAACATAAGTTAATAAATAATATAGTTAAAGCAGTAAGGCAGAAAGTTAAAACAGTAAAGCAGAAAGTTAAGAGCAGTAAAACATGAGTTAAAGCAGTAAAACATGAGTTAAAGCAGTAAAAAAACAGTAAAACAAAAGCATACTAATCCCCTCCTTGTGTTAGGTAACACCTCTATTGATTTACTGATTTACTGCTTTAAGGTATGTAATTGTAATAATATGTGAGTTAAGCAGTAAAACATATGAGTTAAAGCAGTAAAAAACATAGTTAAAGCAGTAAAACATGAGTTAAAAGCAGTAAAGCAGTTAAAACAAAAGAATACTAATCCCCCTAGGTGTTAGGTAAACACCTCTATGATTTACTGATTTACTGCTTTAGGTATGTAATGTTTTAATAAATATGTGAGTAAAGCAGTAAAACATATAATAAAGTTTAAAAAACAGTAAAAACATGAGTTAAAGCAGTAAAAACATGAGTTAAAGCAGTAAAACAGTAAAAACAAAAGCATCTAATCCCCTAGGTGTTAGTTAACACCTCTATTGGATTTATTGATTACTGCTTTAAGGTATGTATGTTAAATAAATATGTGAGTTAAAGCAGTAAAACATATAAGTTAAAGCAGTAAAACATGAAGTTAAAGCAGTAAAACATGGGAGTTTAAAGCAGTAAAACAGTAAAACAAAAGCATACTAATCACCTAGGTGTTAGGTAAGGGTGGTTTGATTTTTACTGATTTACTGGCTTTTAAGGTCTGTAAAGTATATGTTTTAATAAAAATGTTTAACGTGCCTAAAATTAGGAATGGGCTATAAATTGAACCCATGGAAGAACCAAAAGGGTTGGTCGTGTGTTTATACATGTGTATAAGTGTAAATGTAGGTGTAAGTGTCTATGGTTGAGTGTAAGTGTCATAGTGATGTGTGGTATAGGGTAAGTGGGTGTGTGGTATGTGTGGTGTGTTTGTGACCGCTTTTGTGTATAAGTGTAAAATGGTACGGGAGTGTCTAATGGGTAAATGTTAAGTGTCATAGTGAATGGTGTGTAAATAAGTGTCATAGTGAAGTGTGTATAAGTGTCATAGTGAATGGTGTGTGTGTGTGTGTGCGTGTGTGTGTGTTTGTGTGTGTGTGTGTGTATATAAGTATAAGTGTGTATGTGTATAAGTATAGTGTGTGTGTGTTGTGTGTGCGTGTGTGTGTGTGTGGTGTTGTGTGTGTGTGTGTGTGTGCACGGTTGGAAATAAGTTAGGATAGATTCAACAGGTCAGGTTCCTACATGACCTCATGTTAGCACAAGACCTACCAAAGGCTTAGGCATCAGTTACCTGGAATGAGCTCAAGGCCGGGGTGGAGGCTAGCGTTCAGGAGTAGGATAGGTGCCTAGGTGTAGGTGTTAACGCTAGGTAGGTTAGGGTAGGTTAGGTTAGGTATTAGGTTAGGTTAGGTTAGGTTAGGTTAGGTTAGGGTTAGGTTAGGTTAGGTTATGTTAGGTAGGCCAGGTTGGTTGCCGTTTAGGCCTAGGTGTAGGGGCTGGTATAGGGTATCCGCAAGGTCAATGTCGAAATATCATGGTCAATACAAGGTTAATATATATATATAATATATATATATAGTATATATAGTATATATATATTATTATATATATAATGATAATATTGCGTATGTGTGTGTGTATAAATAAAGCCTAGCGGGTGGTGCGTGTGTGGCATAAGTGTCATAGTGTGTGTAGACGTGGGTGTAGGTGTGAGCTAGGGTGGATGTATGTATCTAGGGTGGGTCAGTGTGTTTGTATGTGTGTATAAGGTGGGTGTATGTGTCTAGGCATGTGTGTGTGTAGGTGCAGATGTAGTGTAAGTGCATGGGTGGGTTGTATGTGTGTGTGGTAATAAGTGCTAGCCGGGTGTGTGTTGTGTGTGTGTGTGTGTGTGTATAAGTAGCGTAACGTGTGTGTGGTGTGTGTGTGAGTGTGTAAGTATGTTTTATATGTATGTGTGTGTGTACATGGATGATAGCGATTTTAAACTCTCTCTCTTTTCTTCGTTGTAGATATATATATATTAACTATTAGATATAATATATATATTAATATATATATACTATATAGATATATATTATTAATATAATATTATATATACTAATATATATATATATATCTATATATTATATATATAGTATATATATTAATATATATATAAATTTAAAATATATATAAAAATGCAAAATCGATGTGCGCTTTTTTCTAAACTTTTAATATGGAAATAGCTATTTCCATTATCCCAAAATTTTTGGTCATGCATATTAAAGGATTTAATTATAAGTAACATTTTTATTAATTAAGTATATTAAAGGGCATTCAGACGGAGCCCAATCTGTTAAGGGATCCAACAACACTTCCTTATAGAGGCTACGGGTCGAGTCCTTCCAGTTCGGTTTATGACATGGAGAAAAGTCACATCTTTTTTAAATAACCAGCAATTTAATGTTATTTTCCTTGACCGTGGTTGGTATTTAATTCGCAACATCAAGAGAGAAAGTAAAGAAGATGTAAAATAATGTCGCTAAAAAATGCTCAGCAATAAGTACATGTATGCGCAGCGTCTGTGCTATACAAAAAGGACAATAAAGTTAGTAGTATAAAAAATGAACAAATGATGGGCGAACAAATATACTTAAAGAAGGCCCAAAGGGGTCAGGATACACTTGAAACCTTCCAGAAGAGTACAAGAGCAACTATATATATATATATAATACTAATATATAATATAAAATATATATATTATAATATATTATAATATAACAAAAAATTAATATTAAAATAATATATATATATATATATATAAATAATAATATAATAAAATATTATATTATAATATACATATATTTTAATTATAATATATATATTATATAGGTTATATATTTATTATATATATACTCTATAGTATATATATTCAATTATATAGTGGAATAGGCAAATTTTGAAAATAGATTTCATTTGAAAACTATGGTATAGGGGAATGGGAAGACCTCTTTGGAGAGCACAGACAGATAAAGCAGTCACGGTGAATGAAATGGGTATAGAGATACGGTGAATGAAACGGGTAGGAGGGAAGGACTGGATGAATGAAGGGTGTGGTGTGTATAAGGGTGAGTGTATGTAATCTATGGAATGGCATTCGTGGATATTAAATACATTCATGGTTTATAGAAAAACCGAGGATGCGAAACAGCGAAAAAAACGGTCGGCATGGTTGCGGTTGCGGTGCGGGTGAAGGTGCGGTGCGTGCTGGCGCGGTTCGGCCGGTTTCGTGCGGGGCCTATGCGGTTAAAGCGAAAACGCGTTGGTGACTTCCGAAACGTGCCCCCACACACCCATTAAAGAGGGGGAATCCGCGAAAAAATAAAAAAAATTAAAATAATAATAAATTAAAAATAAATAAATAAAAAAAAAAAAAATAAAAATATAAAAAAAAATAAAAAATAAATTAAATAAAATCTAAAAACACCCATGAAGGGTAGCTTGAGTATTCCAAAAATTACAGTGCCTAAAAAAGCACTCAGGTTAGGTTCCTGCTGGCAGTTCTGCGGGGGGGCCCCAGGAACGCCAGAATGACTTCCCTCACTCCTTCAGGTCACACTATATAACTAATATAGTATATTATAACATTATAAATATAATTTTATTATTTTTTGTTTATTGGGACACTATATATATATATACCTCACTCACAAATATAATATTAGTTTTGTTTAATATTTCATATATCTTTACTAGTTATTATATAGAGCAATATATATAATATATATATATATATATATAATATAAAAGAAATTAACTTTTATATCAGTAGTATAGAGTGGAGAAGGTAATATATAATGACTATATAAATAAATATATAATATATAAAATAAATTACTATATATATCTATTATATATATATATATTATATATATAATATATATTATATATATTTATATATACTTATACTAAAATTTATATATATAATATAAGCTATATATATTATATATATATATATATTATAAATACTATATAGTATATATATCCTCCACTATATAACTATATAGATATATATATAATAACTTAATATAATATATAATATTGTGTTTCTCAAATCATATTCACTTACTAATAAAGTCGAATTTAATTATACTCTGTTCTAAAAAGAAAGTGAAATTTACCAGAAACTCATGTAGCTGTAATTAGGAAACACCATATAGATACGGCATGCTACTCCATATAAAGTGGCTAGCCACTCAACCGTCCAATCTCGCTCAAGAACTCTTATAGGACCTTAATCTGGCTTTTAAATAAAGAAGAATTCAAACTAAGAATTTTTCAAGTCAATAATTAATATACTGTGATGTAAGTGCTTTATGTTTTAGATCATCATAGCGTTTCGGAAAATAACATTTTTTATATAATATTGGAGGTAATAAAAAACTCTTTCGGAGGGGTTATACAACTATATACAATGTTCTTAATTAGAGAATATTAACAACTCTTATTTTAAGATAAATAAACAAGTAAGATTTCCATATTAAGAAGTTTATCTAAGAAGTATAATGATTCATAAAGTGTCTTAAAAGTAATTTTGTGCTTTTACATATGTGTATTGATTAGGCATACGTGCATTCTAATAATTATCTCGTCCTTATCACCATATTAAATAAAATTATATATAATATAATATATATATATAATATATATGAAAATAAATAAAAATATTAAATAATTAAAAAAGTATTTATTAATGCAAAACTTAATTGCACTATTTTAAAACTATTTATTATCTTTATTTTATATATAATATATATATATAATACTTAATATATATATATATATTACATTATTCATATATATAATATATATACTATTATATATATATATATATTATAATATATATATATATATATATATATATATATATATATATATATTATAATTATAAATAATAATAGTATAATATAATACTTATATATATATATATATATAATATTCATATATATATATTATATATATAGGTATATCTATCATATATATAAATATATATATTTTATATATAATATATAAAATATATATAATATTATATATAACTTATATATACACTATTATAAAATATATATACTTAATATAATATATATTATAGTATATATATATAGTAAATGCTGGCCTATATATATATTATACATTTATATATATTGAATATGATTATATATCCCTTTGTAGTTTCCTTCTGTATACTACAGGTAACATCAATTACAATACGTCCAGGCTTGTATAAAAATCTCCCAATGTGGAAATTTTTAAACTGCAATACATAAATTGATATATCTATCGACATCTGGCAAGTTTTCATTCCTTTTGGTAACTTCATCTAGTTAGTATGACTTACAATCTGTGTGCCTCTGAAGTCTTGAGAAAAAGTTGTGCTACGCTCCGTCTTATTTGTCTTGTGTTGTGAGGTACGTAAAGAATTTTATTTAATTTTAGGCATTTTGGTGAGAAAATAGGCTTTTTTTGGGTGGGGAT
>JABUQX010093030.1:22500-27500 GCA_015478945.1 Trachelipus rathkii
TATAATATATCTATAAGGAATATATATATATATTATATATATTTATATATATATATATATATATAACTGGAGAGAGGAGAGGAGAGAGAGAGAGAGAGAGAGAGTTCGTTTTTGCTGGACATTTCGAAGCATTTACGCTTTTAGACGTGTTTGAGACAAACTGAAAGTTTTTTTATTGAATCATTTTTAATTGAATTTAATCTAGCATCAGCAAGTGAAACGTTGCATTGAATGCGATTCGTAAAATCACGTGGCAGACGTCCATGCTATTATTGTTTATTCTCTTTAATTCGAAAAATTTGCTTAATTTATTAGTAATTTTTTTTTCATTTTTGTTTTAATTATTTAAATGATTTCTACTTTTTAAAATTGGATTATTTATTTGCGTATCGTAATTATTTTTCATTATTTTTTATTTTTATTTTTGGTGATTAGGTTAGTTCCAGCGACTAACACGTGGCCTTTTTTACGATCCAAACTGCCCTGCGCTATCTACAAAGCGAGCGAGCGAGAGGAGAGAGCAGAGAGAGAGAGAGAGAGAGAGAGAGAGAGAGAGAGAGAGAGAGAGAAGAGAACGGCGGTGGGAGCGATATCAGAGAGTACCATTGGCGACCAACGATATTCAGAAAGTTAAAGAGGCACTTGGAACAGTACTATTATAATTATTAATAATATATATATATATATATATATATATATAATATATATAATATATATATATATATATATATTATTATTATTATATATATATTAAACCTTGTTTGACATGATATTTCGGCCTTGACCTCGCCGGACACCCTACACCTATCCTGCACTGCACCTAAACCTGACTTAACCGTAACATAACATTAACCTAACCTAACATACCTAACCTAACATAGCCTAATCTAACTAACCTAACATATCTTCACCTAACTTAACCTAACCTACCTAACCTAACTAACCTAACCTAACCTAACCTAACCTAACCTATACCTAACCTAACCTAACCTATCCTAACCTAACCTAACCTATCACTTACACCTAGCCGTGACACGCTACAACCTAGCTAACAACCCACTAGGCTACACGCTACACATACACCTAGCCTCCACTCGCCTTGAGCTCATTCAGGTAACTGATGCCTAGCATTTGGTAGGTACTGTTCTAACATGAGGTCATGTAGGTACCTAACACCTGTATGGATATATCCTAACTTATTTCACAAGCGGACACAAACACACACACACACACACACACATACACCACACACACACCCACTTACACTTATACACACATTCATATGGCACTTACACTCACCATAGACACTTACACTTACATTTTCACTTATACACACGTATAATCCACACACTGGACCAACCTTTGGTCTTCCATGGTCAATTTTGGCCCACCCTAGATTTTAGGCACTTCAACATTTTTATTTAAAAACATTTTCCCGCGAACCTAAAACTGTAACTCATTACAGACATCTTTTATATTTTATTTAATATATTTAAATTTTAATAAATTCTTTAAAAATTGCATGTAAGACGAAAAAAAAAAAAAAAATGTGTCTGTTATATAACCATTTTATTTTACTACAATTGTAGACGAAATTTTATTAAAAAATATACTTTACAGACCTTCAAATCAAGTAAATCAGTAAATCAACTATAAAGGTGTTACCTAACACCTAAGGGGGATTAGTATGCTTTGTTTTACTGCTTTACTGCTTTAACTCATGTTTTACTGCTTTAACTCACATGTTTTACTGCTTTAACATATGTTTTACTGCTTTAACTTATATGTTTTACTGCTTTAACTCACATATTTAATAACATTACATACCTTAAAGGAGTAAATCAGTAAATCATAGAAGGTGTTACCTAACACCCTAGGGGGGGATTAGTATGATTTTGTTTTATCTGCTTTACGCTCTTTAACTATGTTTTAAAACTGCTTTAACTCTTGTTTCACTTGCTTTAACTATATGTTTTCTTACTGCTTAA
Organism: Trachelipus rathkii; assembly: GCA_015478945.1. Classification (NCBI taxonomy): domain Eukaryota; kingdom Metazoa; phylum Arthropoda; class Malacostraca; order Isopoda; family Trachelipodidae; genus Trachelipus; species Trachelipus rathkii. Next base: position 24,489 of record JABUQX010093030.1, read on the forward strand.
AGTCACATATTCCATTAACATTACATATCCCCACCTTAAAGCAAGTATATCAGTAAATCAATAGAGGTGTTACCGAACACCTAAGGGGGGATTAGTTTGCTTTTGTTTTACTGTTTTACTGCTTTAACTCATGTTTTTACTGCTTTAACTCATGTTTAACTGCTTTAACTTTCTGCTTACTGCTTAACTTTCTGCTTTACTGTTTTTAACTTTCTGGTTTTACTGCTTTAACTCATATATTTATTAACATTATGTTTTTTATTTTGTTTTAATACTTTTTATTTATTTTATTATTATTTTTATTTATTTTTATTATTATTTTATTATTTTTAATTATTTTATTTTATTATTTTTATTATACTTAAGTGTTTATTTACTTCATGCTTATTGTTATTATTTATTATTATTTAGAACACAAATACACACACACACACCACACACACACCCACACCACACACACAGCACAACACACACACACTTACACTTATACCACATTCACTATGGCACTTATACACACAATCACTATGACAGTTACATTTACCCATAGACACTTACATTTACACTTATACACATGCGGTTCAACACACACACACACACCTTACACTTATACACAATTTCACTTATGATACTATACACACCATTCACTATGACAACTTACCTTTATCCATAAGACACTTACATTTCACTTACACTCAACACGATTTACTTACACACTCTCACACAGATTTACTTACACTCACAAACAGATTACTTAACAACACCCAGATTTACTTACACTCGCACCCAGATGTTACACAACACACCACACACACACACACACACACCCCACATCACGCACACTCACTTACAACATATAACGTATAATTTATTAAAACATTTTATGTTTTAATTAAACACGTACATTTATATTACTCATTCAAATATAACTAAATTATTTCAAAGTTTCTTAAAACTTCTATAATAAATCCATCATTATCTTTGAACAAAGAATTTATTCTAATTAACTGTTAATACTTTTTTGTTTATAACTTTTATAACTATCAAGTTTAAAATAACTTTTTACTAAAATTTTATGAATTTTTATTAAAACATATTTTTACGTACTTACAGCAATAAAGCCGTAATCAGTAAGGTCAGTCCTAGCACCCCTCTAACACAAGCCTATGTCACGTTTTGTTCTAATGACTTACTGCTTTACATCATCTTGAGCCATTGTAATCATAGTATAAAATAAAAAATAAGTTCTTCTCCTGCTAACAACATAACATGTATTTTATTAAATCATTCAATTTTTATTTAAAGATAACAATTATTCACTTACATTTATATTAATCACTCGATTATAACTAAAATCATTTCAAAGTTTTTTAAATAAGTTCGGGTTTTCTTTATTATTATTATTATTATCTATGTACATTGACATGCCATCACGAGAAAACACAACAACACCGCACTCCTTACAGATTCGAAACTGACCTCTCTCTGTAAAATGTGGTGAAATAACTACTTTAGGATAATCCTTTTGTACCGGGGCGATTTATAGCCTAACCAGTCAAAATATATTACAAACTGACCTTTTTCTGTAAAATGTGGGGCAATAACTACGTTAGGCCTAATTTAGGCCTAAAATTAAGGATAAGCCTTTTTGTAGACGGGCTAATTTAATCCTATACAGTCAAAAAAGGTATTCCGTATAGACATAGAATCATGTTATTATATTTTTAAATAATCATGTTTCAAACTGAACATGCTGGATGCGGTAAGATCCTTTAAGCAGGTAAAAGGAAATGTTTTCCTTACTTGTGATTGGTCGGGGTAATCCTTACTCTATATGACCTCGTATGTGATTGGTCGAAAATTATTTTATCGTTCTTTTGAAAATTAACCTTGTTCTTTAAACTTGTATTGAGCAGTGGTGTGTTTTATATCTCTTAGATCCCAAACTCATTTAAAATCATAGTCATTTTAGCTGTTTAGCGGTGCACAAGTTATCTGAATTTGTATTAAAAGTGTTTTAATTTTACTAAGTGTATATCATATTATAATAAATCTTACATTGAGGAAGTAATTTATTTAATTTTCATCTAGAATACTGATTATAATTAATTCACGTAGTTCATAGCTAACCACCAGGGCTCAGCATGAGCCTCCACCCGCAAAGGCAGCCAACCCCGCACCCGCTGGCGTCCGCCGCGTCCCGCCCTGCTCCGCGTGCGCCCGGCAGGCGCAATATCCGCGCCGACACAATTATTATTTAGAACAACGCATACACACACACCACGCACCATACACACACACACACCACACATACACACCACACCAGCACATACACAATTCACACACACACACACGCACCACTCACTTACACATATAGCGTAATAATTTATTAAAACATTTTATTTTTTTTTATTATTATACTTTAGTGTTATTTACTTCATGCCTATTGTTATTATTATTTAAAACACACATACACAAACAACGCCACATACGACACACAACAACACACACTCACACGTTCACGTCACTGTACCATATACGTATAATTTAATTAAAACATTTTATTTTTTATTTTATTATCTATACTTAGGTTGTTATTTACTTCATGGCCCTACTTGTTATTATATTAGAACACACATGCACGCACTCACCCCCACATCACCACACACACACACACAAACACACTTACACACACCAAGCATACACAGCTTACACATACGCCACCCACCCACTGCGATATTTTTGATCTCCTCAACTTTTGATGCCTTCAGCTCTTTGATGCCTTCAATTTTGATGACTCAAGTTTTGATGCTCAACTTTGAATGCTCAGATTTTGATGCCTCAGCTTTTGATGCCTCAAACTTTGATACCTCAGCTTTGATGCCTCAGCTTTGATGCTTCACTTTAATAACTTAGCTTCGTTACCTCAGCTTTATTGGGCTCATCTTTGATTGACTCATCTTTGATGTCTCATCTTTGAACCACCTATTGATGTTTCAGCTTATAAGCAGTTTA
>JABUQX010093030.1:35000-40901 GCA_015478945.1 Trachelipus rathkii
TTTGCCCCATGAGATTTTTGAAGTTTGATAACGTCGCAAACCTTAGGTTTTTTAAGGTCGTGAGACCGAATTTAAGGTCTGGAAGACCGACTTCCGAGGTTCTGAGCCTGAGCTCAAGGATTTTAGCCCCAAAAGTGGGGGGCGGAGCCCCTCAAAGGGGGTTTTTGGTTCCTAGAAGGCTTTAAATAATCGCAGAAGACTGAAACTTGGAGGCTGGGTAGAGGAGCCAGAGTCGGAGGCGGAGTTGGAGTCGGAGTCGGTTTCAGAGCCCAGGGACCCCCTGAAGGGGGTCCCAGTTGAAAAAAGAAGAAAGGAAGAATGCATGGAATGCAAACAGGGAAGAAAGAAGAAAGGAAGAAGAAGAAAGGAAGAAGAAGAGAGGAAGAAGAATGAGGAAGGAGGAATGAAGAAGAATGAGGAGGAGTAGGAGAAGGATTCAGAGTAGGTACCGACACCGGTGTTGGAACCGGTGCGGTGTTAAGTTAGTAAACATTCGTTTAATAATACAAGATCATTACTGTTCACATAACTGTTTCTGTTCTATCATGTACATATTGTCAATTGCATTGCATCTTGCAAAGATAACCCGTCTTTCTAAATGTTGAAGACAGACATTTATATTTTCAAATCTCATTTTCTTTTTATAAACGCTAACTAATATAATTTTTTTTTCCTTAAATTGAAACATGCATATATTGTTTGCTTTTTTTTATGTTTTTATTTTACATTTATACCTTGTGTTTAATTTTATTTTTTAATTTTTATTTTTTATTTTTTATTTTTTATTTTTATTTTTTTATTTTTTTCTAACTATTTTTTATTTTACATTTTTACTTTGTGTTTTATTTTTTTATTTTTTTTTCTAACTATTTTTTATTTTACATTTTTACTTTGTGTTTAATTTTTTTTATTTTTTTATTTTTTATTTTAATTTTACTTATTTAAATTTATTTTTCAAACTTTATTTTTTTTTTTTTTGTAAGTTTTAATTTGCATTTATACTTTGTTTTTTTTTTATTTTAAATTTTTTATTTTTTAATTTTTATATTTTTTTTATTTTTTTTTTTTTTTTTTTTTTTTTTTTTTTTTTTTTTTTTTTTTTTTTTTTTTTTTTTTTTTTTTTTTTTTTTTTTTTTTTTTTTTTTTTGTAAGTTTTATTTTACATTTATACTTTGTGTTTAATTTTTTATTTTAATTTCTTTTTTATTTTTAACTTTTTTTTATAATTTTTTATTTAAATTTATTTTTTAACTTTTTTTTTTTTTATAAGTTTAATTATTTTGTTTTATTTTTACTATAAAAATTTATTTATTTTGTTTTATTTGCTTTAAACATTTTGTTTTTACTAAAAAATTTAAACTTTTTATGTTTATAACTTAAAAAAATATTTGACATTTTTTACATACCTTAAAGCAGTAAAGTCAGTAAATCAGTAAATCAATATCACCCTCCCTCCACCCTTTATCTTTATTGATCTATTGATCTATTGATCTATTGATTAAAGTCATATTTTGTACAACATAACATAAAAACTTTTATTTATTTTTGTTTTGTTTTCTTTGCTTTTTATCATTTTGTTTTTTTTTATTATAAAAATTTTATTTTTTTTATTGTTTATAATTTAAATAATTTTTATTTTTACATTCCTTTAAGCACTAACAGTAAATCAGTAATTCAAACTGCCTTCCGTCCTCCTAACCCATCCATGATCTATTGACTATTGCGTCTATTTGAATCCTACGTTGCATGTCAAGTCATATTGTTGTTAATTATACACAAAAACTCTTTATTTATTTGGTTTTGTTTCTTTAAAAAATTTTGTTTTACTTGAAATTTATTTATTTGTTTATTTTGGTCAGGTTATTTTTTTTTTTTTACTTGAAAAAAAAAAAATATTTTTTAAATGTTTTAATTTAAAAATTGCTTTTACATACCTTAAAGCAGTATATCAGTAAATAAGTAAATCCAACCTGCTCTCCAGTACCCTCATACCCATCCAATGATCTATTGATTTCTATTGACTTATTGATCTATTGATCTTGATTCAAGTCATATTTGTATAATATAACAAAAAATTTATTTATTTTTAGGTTTTCTTTTCTTAGTTATTATATTGAGATTTAAAAATTTTAATTCCTTTTTATGTTTATAATTAAAAAAATTTGAAATTTTTTACAGTTACCTTAAGAGCAGTAAATTAAGTAATCCAGTAAATCAGGTAAAACACGTAAATCAGTAATAAAACTATCATCATTCAACTAGCCCCCTCTACCCCGCTTCCATGATTATTGATCTATTGACGGTATTGACTCCTATTGGAGCTATTGATCTATTTGATCTATTTGATTCAAGTCATATTTTGTATAGAATATCTCAAAAACTTTTTATTTATTTTGTTTATAAACTTTTAAACATTTTTGTTTTTTACTATAAAATTTTATTTAGTTTTGTTTTTTTCTTTTTAAAAATTTTGTTTTTACTGTAAAAAAATTTGAACGTTGTTATGTTTTATAACTTAATAAAAAATTGAGGCATTTTTAAATACCTTATAAGCAGTAAATCAGTAAAGTCAGGTATACCCAAAGGCAGTAAATCAGTAAATCAGTAAATCAAACTACATTCACCTCGTGCTACCCATCCATTGATCTTATTGACTCTGTTGATCTATTTGATCTAACTGATTCAAGTGTACATTGTATAACATAGCACAAAACCTTTATTTATTTTTGCTTATTCTGTTTTAAAATAAAACATTTTTGTTTTAACTATTTTATTTCATTATGGTTTTATACACTTAAAATAATTGCGCTATTTTTACATACTCATAAGCAGTAAATCAGTAAATCAGTTGAATCAAACTACCTACCCTCCTACGCTTCCATGATCTATTGATCTAAATTGATCTATTGATCTATTGATCAAGTCATATTTTGTATAACATATTTCAAAAACTTTTATTTATTTTGTTTTGTTTCTTTAAACATTATGTTTTAACTAATTTTATTTATTTTATGTTTATAACTTAAATAAATTGCATTTTAACATTACCTGTAAAAGCAGTAATATCAGTAAATCAGGTTATTTATTATTCAAAATGTATCCAGACCACCTCCTACTCCTTTCAACATGATCTATTGATCTATTTGAGCTAGTGATCTATTGATTCAGTCATATTTTGTATAACATATCTCAAAAACTTTTATTTTAATTTTGTTTTGTTTTCTTTAAACATTATGTTTTTTTACTATAAAAATTTATTTATTTTTTGTGTTTATTTTTTTTAAAACTTTTTGTTTTTTAACTAAAATTTTATTTCTTTTTTATGTTTATAACTTAAAAAATTTGCATTTTATACATAGCCTTAAGCAGTAAATCAGAATTCAGTTTAATCAAACCACCGCCACTATCCTTCCTACCCATTGTGGGATCTATTGATTCTATTGATCTAATGATTCTATTGATTAAGTCATATTTTGTTTTATTTTATTTTTTCTAAAATTATTTATTTTGGTTTTGTTTTCTTTAAACATATTTAAAAAATAAAAAAATAGAAAATTTCTTCATTAATGTTTTACTAGAGAAAGAATTTTTTTGCATGTGTGACCTGCCTTAAACGGCAGTAAAATCAGTAAATCCGTAAAATCAAACGCTCTTCAATCACCACTCGGCACGTGACCCCCACCATGCCGTGATCTATTGATGCTATGATTCAAGTCATATTTTTGTATAATTAAATTAGAGAAATTGAATTTATTCGATGGTGATCCTGCTTTTTAAAAAACACTTGTTTAAAACATAAATTTATTCTTTTTTAATGTTATAACTTAAAATTTGGGTTTTTACATACCTTAAACGCAGTAAATCAGTAAATCAGTAAATCAAATGTATCCAGACCACCTCCTAACCATTTCCGTGAATCTATTGATCTAATCTGATTCATGTCATATTTTTTGTATAATAAAATAAAAAAACTTTTCTCAAGTAACGTGTGGCGGCTCCAAACATTCTCTTTTAATTAGACCAATTTGATTTATTCCTAAATAATTAGAAAAAAAAGTGGGATTCAGCTAAGAAGCAGTGGTCAGTTCAATCATTTATATGAGTAAATCAAACTGTAATCCAGTCACATCCTCCTACAACTTCCATGATCTATTGTCTATTGATCTATAAGATTCATGTCATAAATTTTGTATAACATAGCACAAAACTTTTATTTTATTTGTTTTGTTTTCTTTTAAACATTATGTTTTCTATAAAAATTTGATTTTATTTTGTTTTAATTTTTCCTTTAACAAATCTTGGGTTTATAAATTTTATTCATTTATGTTTATAACTTAAAGAAAAAATTTCGCAATTTTTACATTACTTTTAAAGCAGTAAATCAACAAATCAGTTAATCAAACTACCTTCCTATCCTTCCATGATCTATTGATCCTATTGATCTATTGTCAAGTCATATTTTGTTAACATAACTCTAAAAACTTTTATTTATTTGTTTTGGTTTTCTTTAAACATTGATGGTCAACAAAATATCTTTCATTTTATGTTTATACGTAAAAAAAATTTTGCATTTTTAACATACCCTAAAGCATAAATCAGTAAATTTAAAGCGTAAATCAGTAAATCTGTAAAATCCACATATCTACACTGCCCAAGCCAACCGTTCCATCATTCCATGATCTTAGTGATCTATTGATTCTATTTGAATCTATTGATTATTGATTCAAGTCGAATATTTGTATAACATAACACAAAAACTTTTATTATTTTGTTTTGGTTCTTTGACATTATTGTTCTCACTAAATAATATATATATTTGATTTGGTGTCTTTAACTTTTTTTTTTTAACTTGAAATTTTTTTTTCCTTTTCGAACATTTTATGTTAGTAACGATCTTAAAAAGAATTTGCATTTTACATACCCCTAAAGCAGTAAAATCAGTAAATTCTGTAAATCAGTAAAGCAGTTACAACAGTAAACTCAGTAAATAAACTACCCATTCCAAAATCACCCTCCTACCGCATGCCATGTCTATGGATCTTTGATCTAATTTTGATTTTTCTAAAATTGATCTATTGATCTAGTTGATTCAAGTCAATATTTTTGTATATAATATAACATAAAAACTAGGAATATTTTTTTTGTATTTCTCTTTAAACATTTTTTTTTATTATAAAAAATATTTTCTTGTCATGTTTATAACTTAAAAAAATTTGCATTTTTACTAATACTTTAAAGAGTAAAATCAGTTAAATATCAAGTAAAAAGCAGTAAAATAGTAAAATTATCAGAGTTAATCAAAGTGCCTTCCTATCCTTCAGATCTATTGATCTAGTCTATTGGATCTTATTGATTTATTGATTTCAAGAAGTCATATTTGGTATAATAATCTCAAATAACGTTTATTTATTTGTGGTTTTGTTTTCTTTAACATTTTTATTTTAATACTATAAAAATTTTTATATTTTATTTTGGTTTTTATTCTATTTTTCTTTTAAAAAAAACATTTGGTGTTTAAACCTAAAAACAAATTATCTTTCATTCTATGTTTATATAACTTAAAAAGATTTGCATTTTACTTGCTTAAAGCAAGTAAATATTAAATTCAGTAAATCAATGTAAAGCAGTAATCAGTAAAAAATCAAACACCATCCAACCTCCTACCGCCCATTCTACATGATCTATTGATCTATTGGATCTATTGATCTATTTGATTCAGTCATATTTTGTATAACATACTAAAAAACTTTATTTATTTTGGTTTTGTTTTCTTTAAACATTATGTTTTACTATAAAAAATTATTTTATTTGTTTTGTTTTCTTTAACATTTTGTTTTTCGTTTTCTACTAAAAAATTTATTCTTTTATGTTTATAATTAAAAAGAAATTTGCATTTTTACA
>JABUQX010093031.1:0-20000 GCA_015478945.1 Trachelipus rathkii
TCGAGAGAATTAAGTATTATACGCTAACACTAATAATATTGATCCTATATATATATATAATATAATTAAAGCAAATGAAGATATGATTTATATCTCTGGATATATATATTAGTATATTCAATATATACTGTTTATATACTATATATATAAAATATATAAATATATAATAAATATAATAAATATATTATATATATATATATATACTAGTATACTTATATATATATAATATGAATATATATATATATAAATATATCTATATAATTATATTATATATATATATATATTATGCCGTTTATACTAAAATATATATACTATAATATATATAATATATATAATATATATAATATATATATTATTGACTAAAAATATTATTTTTTCCATTTTATTAAACAGTAGAAAGTTCCAAAATTTAGAAAGTTTGAGGGAAAAAAAAAGGATAGTGACTTAAAGACGTAAATTATTCTCAAATTTTTTTTTAATTTCTAATGAAAAGTCTCTATGGTTATATTAAAAGCACACACCATCATACCATAAATATTTTAGTTAGAATTCCATTACCCCAAACCTGAAAAAAGTTTGAAAAATATACTGTATCCAATGGACTTATAGGTCTGAATCATTTAATCTCATCAGGCAGACTTGGATGTAAATTGCTGCACATCTTAAGATTGTCCTCCTTTGAAGTTCATAATTTACAACACAGTGTATTAGTTTTTCTGCTCAAAATAGTTTGGAATTTTGAGTGCAGTATATATTTCTTCGAGCATTGAATTTAGTTTGTTTGTGTTTTTTCTCTAAAAACAAGTATAAATTATCCTATTGTGAAAAAAATTGACATAATCATAATTCATAATTTTTTTAATCTTGTCAAAACTTTAATTATTAAAATGTTATTGCTCTATTGATAATTATATCTGCAAACAGATTAAACCCTCTGATTATAAAAGTCTAGGAAACTTTATTCACAATATATTACTTATATACATTAGTATATATTATAGTAAATATATATATATATATATATAAAAATATATTAATATTATATATATGATATAATAGTATATATATATTATTTAGGATGAGCTGTGTAAAGTGCTTCATACAGAATTACAACACAGGAATGTGGATGCAAATAATACCATCTTAATTACGTTAGTAACGTGTAAATTTTTGCTAAGAGCATTGAAAATTTTTTAGTTTTGTGATATGAATTGTGTGTTACAAGGCAACCAATGAACTAGTTGAAGTCTTTGCAAACATGATTAAACTACTGCTTATAACAAGATTAAGAAACTTAATTCAAAATATATATATATATTTATATATATCATATATATATATATATATATATATATAATAATATATACTATTATATTAATATATTATTATACTATACTATTATTATATATCTTCTTTCTTCTTTCTTTATCTAACCTCTCTTTCCCAATGAATGAGTAAGGGCGCTAACAAAGCTTGGAAAAGAAGCAGTAGGAGAATAGGACAAATGTCGAAAAGAGCCCAGCCCTACGGCCCCCTTGTATTAATTAGTGAGAACTCCTCACAGACAGAAAATCCACCTAGAGCCGTCATGACCGCGAGGGCCCTCTACTACGGTAAAATCGCAATGTAAATGGTTTATCCATTGGCAGGTGGGCCACAACCATGCCCCCATACAATAACCGGCCATTCGCTCCCATCATGCACCTTACTTCCTCGGCCCTCGCAAACGCCATTTCTCTCCTTCAAATTCGTTCAACGCGACTCAATCCACTTTCTCTGCGGTCTCCGCCGTACGTTCCAAACACTCCCTCACTCATACATACGCTAACACGCTAACTCATTCATCTTCACATGATCATAACATCTCACATGACTTTCAATTTATCTCTCATTACCCTTCTTCATCACTCTACACAACTCTCTAATAAGATATTCTATTTATAATTTCTTCTCACAACCAACACGCCCCTAAGCATTGCCATCGGCTGAACACATTAAACTTAGATCTATACTTCTCATTCCAAACCATAGTCCACTACATCACAATATGACACAGGTAACAATACCTCATGTAAGACACTAAGCGCCTGCAAGACTTGTCTTACATTCCCAACGATTTTAATTGCACCACCAACCTTCCTGCCATCACAATTCCACTGGCATTCTCTGCATCATCCGTTCCCTTCTCACCAACACATACCTAAGTATTTAAACTCAGCACTTGTGTTCCAGGCGCTCACCATCTAACATAACACACACTGAGGACTGTCTCACTCACAACCATAACTTCCTTATTCGTTACTTTCAAACCTCCTTTTACATACCCTGCCAAATCTCTCTAGCAACTCCTCTCAACTCTCTTCAGATTCGCCACACAGAACACCAATCCGCGAATAATAGGTAGGGCACCCTCACACTATCTCACATTCTTCCGAATCTATCTATACGACTCATTGTCCTGCCATCTCCACCGTCGAATTCTTTCATAACCCCATCCATATACTAAATTGAATAACAAGGAGACATAACAAACACTGTCTCACGCCCGCTATAATCCGAAACCAATACCATTAAACCCATTTATTCTAGCATACGCTTCACTATCGTCATACGCATACTTTTGATTCCATTCAGAGCCTACCCACCAACACCATATATCACTAATTACCTCATTAAAAGCTTTCCCAATTAATCCTATCATAGTCCTGTTGCAAATCCATAAAACTACAATTTTTCCTTCTTCTCCCTCATTTTCTCAATCATTTGTTTTAATGTATAAAATTTTTCTCCACACATCCTCTACCACTCTAAACCATCTTGTTCTTTCACGTCATCGAGTCCTTTCAGTTCACTTCGAAGAGCACTCATTCGAACAAATCCAGCATATACTCTCTACAACAGCTCATAAACTTATTCCTAGAATTTTCTACAGTCCCTTTTCCTATACCGCTTATCTACAAGGGTACTATTCCCCTCCTCCAATTCCTGGAACATCACTTCCTCCAATAAAGCTATTACACATTTCCAAATCCCAACAAACATTCTCGCCGCCGTTATTGGATCTATTTCCCAGTAAGTTTCATCTATACCCTGCAGATTACCATTCTTCAAATTTCTCACTCTATCCATTACCTCCTCCTTCTACTAATTACCTCATCCCTAGAATACCTATTCCTTCTTGCACCATCAAACCAACACATTCACTAACACATCTCAACTGTTAATATTGTGCAGATTTCAGAAGTAGTTCTTTCCAATCACCCCCTCACACCATTTCTAGTTACTAACAAGCAGCCAATCCTATTCAATTATTCTAAGCAGATCCCCTTTATTCTCATTCTAACCTTTCGGCGCTCCTTCCAGAAGAGCTTCCTATTCCTTTATGTCCCCATTTCATCTTCCTTGCAAACTGTTCATTTTAACCTCTGTTTTCTCCACCGTATGCACTTTAGTATTTCCTTTTCCTCCTTATATAATTAAAAGCATCTTTCTTTTGAACTTCATCATTTTGCCTTTTTAGTACATTCAACCACGCTTTTTTTCCCTTTAACCGCTTCATGCACCTCTTCGTTCAACCAGTCGCTGGTTTTATATATATATATAGTATATATAAATATATATGATATATATATATAATATACTATATATATATATATAGTATATATATATAAACTATATACTATATATATTATATATATATACTAATACTATATACTAATTACAGTATATATAAATAATATATATAATCTAAATTATTAGTAATATATACTATATATATATATAGTATATATATATATATATATATATATATATATATATATTATATATATAATATATAATAATTAATATTTAATATCAATATACTATACCTCACACGCAGTCAGTTACTTGAGTTGGTGGTGGGTCTCTCTGGATACTGTTGGCGCATATCCTGCCCTCAGTGTCCTAGAGCGAAGAATAGGAATATTTCTTTTCTTTTTTAAATTTCCACTCATAGTCCTCAATATTTTTAATATGTTGCCTCCTCTTTCCTCACAATCCCATGCTATCCGGTGCCTATCTCCGCATGGTTTACAGTAATTTCGCCAACTTCCTCCCCGGATGAGAGTACAGTTGAACAAACGGCATTGCGCTTCACCGTCCCTGGAGCCTTCGATCGTCCCCGGGTAAGCCTTGATATTGAAGCCAATGGATGCACTCTCTCGAAGCAGAAGTACATAGGTGCAATTTATTCGTTTCAAACCAATACCGTCTGCTCAACACCGATTCTGCAGGATTGGTCTCAGAATCATAAGTTACTGGACATTGCGACCAGTTGTTCATCAACATCTCAAATTCCTTAACATCCTTTACAAGGTGCCCTTCTCATACGATGAAGGATACACACTTGGTTATCTCCCAGCTCCACATTTGCTTGCCTAATCATCTCCTCTTTATCCAAATTTAGTCAGTCTGCTTGCTTAAGGCAATCATTCCTGTCCAGGCCGTAGTTCATCGATGGAGTTTACTCAGGTATTTACGACGCTCTATAACGGGAAGCAGTGTGGGCGCAATGCTGTCTACTGATCGCAACTTTCCACTACCCTTCCCTCATGCTCAATTTACCGCAGAATTATGGCATAATGATTGCGCTTTCTGAATTCTCAAGCCTTAACCAGGATCACTCTATGTCATTTTATTCAGAGTCGCTTCCGCGCTTACAAGCCATAAAACCCTTATTTCTAAAAACATACAATGGTATTCCTGTGTGCAGCAATTTCTTCGGCCGCTCCATTCCCGCAAGAACAATATATTATCGTTGGAGCCCTCTCATGTAAGGGTAACTGGCATGAGACATCGTGACTAGCAGAGGCCAATGGCCACCTCTCCATTCGAGAGTTGTCCAGGTACTCCCGGAGCCATCACAGGCTCTCCATCAATCCGATTGCTATCCCTGTTTCCGACAAGGTTTCGATCTTATTGGCAAAGCGCTGGACGAAATGATCAGAGAGAACGGACTAGAAATCTAAAGGCCGATCACCGGGAGTGTCTTCCTCCCTACAGACGAAAGCGCTTACACGAGGTGATACTTTGCACTCCGTATTGGGCACACCAACATCACTCACAGCAACTATATGTCACGGAACCACCCTCCCATTGCAAACTTTTGCCGTACATCCGCAAATTTTGCCGTTGCCATAATCTTCATTGATTGTTCCAGCTGGACCCTATTTCGCAGCGTCTTTCCTACTTACGATCCCATAACACCTTCCAGAAAGATAATCCCATAACTATCTGAATCTTCCACTTTAGGAGTAACTCTATTTCCTTGTTTCTACAAGAAGTGAATGTCTTCATAATATTTGATTTTGTTACGTAATACTTGGACTTAATAATGCAAGGATGTACTTTTGTTTTATTTTTTTTTTATTTTTAATTGACTGAATATCATTTCTCTATTTAAATAATTCATGCGTAGACGTTTTAGACAAATATGTATGCCAGACCCGCCCCTGTTCGCTGATCTTTCAACCAGTGGGCGGCTTTGTGAGCCGTGTGGCTTCCTGTACACTAACCAATAAAAAAAACCGTTGTGTGCAAAATAAAGGGGTAAATGAGAGAATAACGTTGAGATGGTTTACAGTTAACAGGAAAGGAAGGAGAGGTCGTTCAGGTGATGTATAGTGGCGAGTGTGTTGAACACCGGACGCGGCTGGGAGACCGAAGAAAAGTGGAATGAGCAGTAAAGAATGTCTGAGAGAGACTTGAGTTTGGCTAAAGCGAGAAGAAAGGTGTATAATAGAGCGAATGGCGGGGTTTGTGAGGGGTATGTTGTGGCCCATCCTGGCCAAGGGAATGAATCCTTAGTTGACGATTTACCAATAGTGGAGGGTCGTCGTGGCACCGATGAAGCTCTATGGGTGATTTTCGACTGCGACGATTCACACATTTACAGTGGTAACAGAGGTGAGAGCGGTGCGGGCTTCTTTCGACTGTTTGTCCCTGTTCTTGTTCTGGCTGGCTTTTCTTTTTTGATGCACGGCACGTCACCTTCCACTCAGCTTGTTGAGACAGGAAAGGAGGATGAAAGAAATTATATTACTTATTAACTATCATATATATATGACTATATATATAATATATATATATAATCTAATTAAATATATTATATATTATATTTAATATTCAGTATATTATTATATTATATTATATATATATCTTAATTATATTATATATATATACTATACTAATAACTATATATATATTATAACTATATATATTATATATATATATATGCTAGATATATATAATATAGTAATAATATATAATATATATATATATATATATACTTCTTCGTCAGATACGTCAACAGATTCGACTCATCACTAGTTCCATTCAGGTTCCCCAGTATCTGACGCCAAAGTTCAATTTCCGATAAGAGAAGTTGGCACACAATGCTTTAATAACAACGACAGAACGCCAAGGAAGATTCGGCTAAAAAAATTGATCCATAAAAAAACATGCCACAATAGGTATTTAAAGAAGAGAAATCAATTTTTACATTTAAAATTAAAGGAGAAAAAACTTCAAAAGAAAAGTGTAACCAAAAAAGATGTAATTGAGTTCTGCGGCAAACATTTACCTCTTTTCCTGACAGAACTGCTCAACTCCCAACTTAATAAAAAACAGAAGTGGACTGAAACAATGAAGAACTTATGCTTACCTTTATACCTGAAATCCCCGAAAGCTTATAAACTTCTTAGAAAAATGCTTAAATTACCGTCTGTTGACACCTTAGTCAGATTTCTTCGAGCATCTTCTGTAAACCCTGGTTTTCATCATCAGTTATTTTATAACATAAAGAACGTTGTTAAAAAATTGCAAGGAATGGATAGATGCGTGGTCTTACTAATGGATGAAATCCACCTTAAGAAAAATTTATTGTTTAAAGTTCGGGGCGAGTATATAGCTGGGTTTGAAGATTTTGGGAACGAACGGAGGAATTGCTTGCCAGCATCTTCAGCACTATGTTTTATGATAAGAGGTATCAGTGGGAATTTTCGCCAGCTTATTGGATACGTTTTCAGTTCTGGGCCTGTTAAATTAAACATTTTGAAGCCTTTGCTACATGAATGCCTTTTTAAATTGGATGAAATTGGGCTTAAAGTTGTGTGCATTACAACCGACCAAGCAAGCAATTTCTCCTTATTATTTAAAACTTTAGGAGTAACAAGCTGCAAGCCTTACTTTCAATTTAAAGGAGAAAATAAGGAAAAAGAAAAAATCTTTGTGATTCCCGACGTTCCACATTTGCTAAAAAGTACAAGAAATGCCTTTTATGCTAACTGCATCTCAACATATGAAGGCATTGTAGAATGGAAATACATACGTGCAGCTTATAATTTGAAAATAAATGTTAATTTTCCATTCATACCAAAGATAACCAATGCTCATGTAAGATTAGCACCATTTGGTGCTAAAATGAAAGTTAAACTTGCTTCTCAGATATTAAGTCGGTCTGTATCAAAGGCTTTGGAATTATTGCGGAAGGAAGATAAAATTGATAAAAATAGTTTTGCGACGGAAAAATTTTGTTTAAAAATGAACACTTTATTTGATATTTTAAATTCTTCCCCTTTGCAAAGGAAAAGGACACCTTTCCATCAAGAATTGAGAATTGGAAATGTAGCTTGGGAATATCTTTCTCATATGAAATTGTGGATTCAAGGGTGGAAGATATATAGAGGACAAAATATGGTTACTGCACGATTTAGGTTTGTACAAGGATGGATTCAGGCAATTAATGGTATTACTGAGTTATTAAAGGAATTGCAGAATTATAATTTCAAATATATATACACTCGCAGATTGTGTCAAGATCCGCTAGAAAATTGTTTTGGCGATATTAGAGGAGCAGGCGGTTGGAGCGATAATCCAACATGTGCTCAGTTTGAAGCTTTGTTTCAGAGAGCAGCAATTAATTCTCTTGTCAGATTTGCTGAATCCAAAAACTGTGAAGCGGACGAGACACACAATTTTCTTTCTTCAGCTATGTTTAAGCAGGATGATCATGCAATGGGGAACGCTAGTGTTTTAAGTTTAGATCATTCTTACAATGTTACTTTCCCTTTGACAAACCTAGATAATTTTGAGGAAGTTAATGGCATGAGGTATGTTTGTGGACTTCTCGCAAAAAAAATATTACAGTTTCATAAAGAAAAAGTGTGTTCAGTGTGTGACCTAACTTCTTTCAATGAAGAAATTAGAGAAAATATGTTTTTGCAAATTAAACAGTATAAGCATTTACCGGCTGATCAAGGTTTAACTTTTTGTTCAAATAATTTTTTTTCATTTTTTAAAGCTTGTGAAGAAATATTTTGTAAAGAATTTAATGTTGTATGCATGAACAATAATATAACAACTTACTTAGCAAATAAGTTAAAAGAGCTCAATTATAAATTTTGTTCAACTAGAGTAGAAAATTTTGCATTACGGAAATTTGTAAACATTAGGATATATTATAGCTTGAAGTTTTATAATGATATTAATTTTTCAAAAGTTTCTGATAAAACAAAGAAACTAAATTTTTTTTGAATTAATAGAAATAAACTTTTATTATTATTATTATTATTATTATTATTATTATTATTATTATTATTATTATTATTATTTGTTATGATTGGTATCATTATTTTTATTATTATCATTCGTTATTTTTATTTATATTATTTTTTTTTATTATTTTTATTATTATTATTATTGTCATTATTATTATTATTATTAGTAGTAGTAGTAGTAGTATTATATTTAATACCATTTTGTATAGTATTGATATAATGTGAAATGTTTCTTCATCACTAATACTGTTAGCTTTAGTTTTAGTGTTATTACTGTTATTATTAGTTATTACTATCATTGTTATTAGCATTTGAATTAGTTATATTATTATTATTATATTATTATTGCTTTTATTATTATTATTGATATTAGTATTACTATCTTTTTTATCATTACTATTTATTATTATTATTATTATTATTATTATTATTATTATTATTATTATTTTTATTATTATTATTATTATTATTATTATTATTATTATTATTATTATTTATTTTATTATTATTATTATTATTATTATTTTTATTATTATTATTATTTTTATTATTATTATTATTTTTTATTATTATTATTATTATTATTATTATTATTATTATTATTATTATTATTATTGGTCCTTCCTCAGCGAGCGGTCATGCAATATGGTTTTGCCTCAACCCGTTCACAGTGGGTCTCTCCGCCTCCTGCTCTCTGCAGTGGGATCCAGTCTTTGAATAAGTCGGAGGCACACCCGGTGCTGTTGAGGGATTCCTTTGTATCTCACGCGGAGGTTCATAGCGACTCTATAGCGATTTACACCGATGGTTCAAAGACGGAGGAAGGTGTGGGAGCTTCAGCTGTGGTTCCGGACATCACTGTATCCCATACCCTTCCGCCCTATTTGTCTGTTTTTTCAGCTGAACTAATAGCAATGTCCATGGCGGTGAACAGGATCTGTACCTTCGCCAGTGTGAGTAATTATATCATCTTTTCCGATTCTCGGAGCTCTACAGTCGTTGCTTGGCCGGTCAACCCGTAACCTGATGGTCTGTGCCATTCAACAGTCCCTCTGCTTGTTACCTGCGCAGCACCACAGCATTGAGTTCTGTTGGGTTCCCTCCCATGTGGGTGTTCCTGGCAAATAACGGGCCGATGGGGAGGCCAAACAGGCGGCTGCACACAGGGTGTCGATTGACTGTTACATTCCTCCTGCTGTGCGCCTGGGCCATTTCCCTGCTACGGATTTCTCCATCTCTTTGCGTCGGGGCTTCCTCTCTGGCTGGCAGTCATGTTGGGCGGAGGATGCTCATGGCGCCAAACTTCGGAATGTCAAACCCG
The DNA here is from genome assembly GCA_015478945.1 of Trachelipus rathkii. Lineage (NCBI taxonomy): Eukaryota > Metazoa > Arthropoda > Malacostraca > Isopoda > Trachelipodidae > Trachelipus > Trachelipus rathkii. The sequence goes on from JABUQX010093031.1 coordinate 9,919, forward strand.
TCCTTGGCCGGTGGTCTTCATCTTGTAGGAAGAGTCGCCTCCTGGAGGTGGTCCTGGCTCGATTGCGTCTTGGTCATACAAATCTCACCCATGGATTTCTTATGTCGCGGGGGGTTCCCCAGACCTGCCCATATTGCTCTTCCAGTTGTCCTCTCACTGTCGTTCATCTCTTTGTGGTTTGCGTTGCCATCTCGACACTTCGAAGCAAGTTCTTTCCTGACGTGCTAACTATCCCTCTTAAGCATCGCCTTCAGCACATCTTATCCGAATCATCTCATTTTCGTAGTGATCGTATTTTTGACTTCCTCTTGGAACTGAACATCTTATATAAGATCTAACTATCTCAGCCTTGTTCCTCTTTCGTTTCGTTAGGGATTTTCCCTGTCGTTAGTTTGCTAACACGGTCTAGCCGCATTCTTGTGTGCTGTGGAGATCCCTGTACATCCACTCAAAAAAAATTATTATTATTATTATTATTATTATTATTATATATATATATATATATATATATATATATATATATATATATATATATATATATATATATATATATATATATATATATATATATATATATATATATATACCTATATATATATATATACCTATATATATATATATATATATATATATATATATATAATATATATATATATATATATATATATATATATATATATATATATATATATATATATACTATATATATATATATATATATATAACATACATATATATATATATATATATATATATATATATATATATATATATATATATATATATATATATATATATATATATATATATATATATATATATATATATATATATAAATATTGTATGACTCGTTTATAACAATGAATGTTAGAAAGTAAATAATGAGAAGAAATTTGATGGATGTATTTATATGATTAAATTTGATTTACTAGCTGTAACTTAAACAAACATGAAAGGAAGCGTTGAAGATGAGTGGTGTGACGTGAAGGGGAGAGGATGAGCTGCAATTCTGATCAGTGACCTGTGTCATAGAGCTATGGGGGATTTTGTTTGTGTGGGTACTAGAATTCTAATGTTGAATTTTAAGTTTGAATAGGTCAAGGTATGTGTGGTTGTAACATATAGTCTATCTGTGGAGGATGTTGAGGAGAAGGTGACTTTTTGTAATAATCTGAATGATGTTTTCGACTGGGTGAGTGAGAGTTTTAGGTTGAATGTATTGGGCGACTTAAATTGTTGAATAGGTGATCGAAAAAGGAATGATAGAATAGGTGTATATAATAGAATGATAGAATAGGTGTATATAATAGTTCCTCAAAATTTATTATTAGAATAAAAAAAAATATAAAAGATTTGTGTAAATAGAATAAATAGAAATAAACTTATTATTCCATTAAACATTTTTAATGTTCTTTATGATATGATTTTCTTAAAACTTTTTATTTTCTATAGAATATTTTATTCATACTTATTAATACTTATTATACTTAGTATGTAATCCAAAAAAAAAAAAGTATATATATATATATATATATATATATATATATATATATATATATATATATATATATATATATATATATATATATATATATATATATATATATATATATATATATATATATATATAATATATATATATATATATATATATATATATATATATAATATATATATAATCCACCTTTTTTCCCAAGACTGGAGGTAAGATGCGTGCAGTGCACCGGAAACAGAAAAGGTAGTAGAAGAGTATGACACAAGTCGAAAAGAAAGCCCAGCCTTACCGCACCCTTTATACTTATTAGTGAGAACTCGTCGCAGTCAGAAAATCCGCCCTAGAGCTTCAAGGGACCGCGACTGACCATCGCTATGGCATATCATATGTAGGGTTCATCCCCTGGCCCAGGTGGTCCACAACCATACCCCTCCCCCACAAAACCGCGCCATTCACTCCTGTTATGCACTTTTCCTCTCGATTCTGCCAAACTCACATTTCTCTCCTCCAGAAATTCCTTTACTGACTCAATCCACTTTTTTTCGGTCACCCAGCCGGTCGATTCCCAACAGACTCACCACTATACATCCGTTTAACCAACCGACTCTCATCCATCCTTTCCACATGACCAAACCATCTCAACATACTTTCATTTATTCTCTCATTTATCCCCTTCTTCACACCACACAACTCTCTAATACGTGTTCATTCCATTTTATCCAGCTCTTCTCACACCTAACACGCTAAGATTCTCCATCTGAACACATTGAACTTTGAACCTATACATCTTATTCAGACCATAGTATGCTACTATATACATTAACACAGGTAACAATTTACCCTCATGTAAGACCTAGCGCATTCAAAACTTAGTCCCTTTTCATCCACCAATGATTTAATTGCACCAGCCACTACTTCCTGCCATAACTTTCCTACTACACTGCATCATCCGTTCCCTTATCTTTTAACATATATCCTAAATATTTAAACTCAGACACTTGTTTCAGCTGTTCATCATCCAACATAACTTCAGATATATATATATATATATATATATATATATATATATATATATATATATATATATATATATATATATATATATATATATATATATATATATATATATATATATATATAACTATAACTATATATATATATTTATATAAAAATTATATATATATATATATATATATATATATATATATATATATATATATATATATATATATATATATTCAACACTCATTGTGGACGATTGGGAGTAAGGTGCGTTACATGCATCGGAAAGAAAAGCGGTGGGAGAATATGACGAGAAGTCGAAGAAAGTCAACCTTACTGCCCCTCTGTGGCATTAATTATTTAAAAACTCGTCGCAATCAGAGAAAATCCACATTAGAACGGGACTGCGACGGACTCTCACTATGGTAAATCGTCAAGTGTGGGGTTCATTCTCTGGCCCAGGTAGATGTTACATGCATACCATTACAACACCCACGCCATTCTCTCCTATCATGCACCTTTCTTCTCGCCTCTGCCAAACTCACATTTCTCTCCTGCAAACATTCCTTTACTGACTAAATCCACTTTTTCCTCGGTCTCCCAGCCGGTCTGGTTCTTTACACTCACCAATATACATCCACTTAACCACCGACTTCCATTCATCCTTTCCACATGAGAAAACCATCTCCAAAACATACTTTCATTTATTCTCATTTTCCTCCTCCTCGCCACTAAGGTTGTCCATCTGAACACATTGAACTTTAGATCTATACTTCTTATTCCAGACCATAGTCTCACTACTATACAATAACACGGGTAACAACATACCCTCATGCAAGACCCTAGCGCACTCCAGACTTAGTCCTTTTACATTTACCAACGATTTAATATATATATATATATATATATATATATATATATATATATATATATATATATATATATATATATATATATACATTATATAAAATATATATTTACATATATATATTTAAATATATATTATATATATATATATTTAAAGCCCAATGTTGAAAAACAATATTTTTCAATAATTTTTTAATTTAAAAACAAGGACTGTTTATTGATTTAAAAGACAAAGCAAACCACACATGCCCCTACATGAAAACCATTCAGTGAGAAAAGACGACCGCTTAACTTACAGCGAGGGAGATTAATAAAAATTAAAAAGCTGGTTAAAAGAGTTTCACATGTAAGTGTTGATGCAAAAGAGGTAAAATTTCTAACGAGGGGTTTCCGAGAATAGTTGCAAAGGATGTTTCACTTTTTATTGTAGTTTATTTTAAAAGTAGTTAAAATTGTGACTACCTAACATAGAGAGGGATCGAAATTAAAATAAAGATTGGTCTCCATCCTGGAAGCACTCCCTATTAACGCACAGAGGTTATTTTCTCATAAATCTTAGGAGGGAGACTGGAAAAGCTAAGAGGAATAATCTAGGATAGAGCTATTAGAACAGGAAGCAAAAATTATTGGCTTTATCAATAAAAACGTTAGATATGCAAAACGTACAGGAATAAGTAGAGCAAGATTTCGAATAGTATTTATTTTAGTAAGAGAATAAAGATTTCTAGTAGTAAGATTGAACAAAGGGTAGCAAGCTTTCTTTGAGTGTTAATGAACTTGTCGATTAATTTCCTATGAAGTTTTGCTGAACAATAAAATCATTCGGTAAATAGAAGGGAAGCATTTACAGGTCCGCTACTGCCCTTTTGCCGAATTAATAGAAGAACAAACGAGACAATATCATTGCATCTTTTGCGTAACAACAGAAATTATATGGTAAATTTCTGGTATTTGCATGCAACTCTATCATTACACACACTAGTTCGGGCTGAAAAGTAACGCTTATTCTGCTGTAAAATCTATTACACTGCAGATAAGGTAATGAAACAAAGACTGAGAAAATGTCAAAGGTTTATTCAATGAGCATGTACATTTTTTTTTTACATAATCGAACGTCAATACATTTCTGCAAATGTTTAACCCACTTCTCAAAACTGGTTGAAAAAAGTCTTGAACCGTTTACCGAAACCAGTCTAACACCGCTCTCTTTACCTTATCATCTGGACCAAACCTCACTCCTTGGAGAGACTCCTTCAACTTTGAAAATTAGTTAAAATTACTGGGGACCAGATCAGGACTGTAGGGTGGATGATTTTTGACCTAGAAGTTTAAGCATTTGGGCACTGCAATGTGGTCGAGCATTGTCATGATGCAGGAGGAAAACGGTACGGTGTGATCTTATTCGACGCATACGGCTCTTGAATTTCTGGAGAGTTTCACAATCACTTTTTTAACCTCTATTCTGATGTTTGTCTTTCATCATGGGGTATACCGCTTTCATAACTAATCCATACTTTTCCATTCTTCGCGTAATCTCTTTCCCCACTTCCTCCCCTTCTGTTAAAACATCCTTCGAGATAATTGCAGGTATTTACCGCCTTCACCTCCTCCTCTCTCACCATCATTCTCATCCCCTCCGGTTACTGTTAATATCTCTGTCTTCTGTATGTTCATCTTCATCCCTGCTTCCTCCAACTCCTCCGCAAACAACTCCACCACATCTCGAATCGCCTCCTCTCTCTCGCTCCAACATGCCAGATCGTCCGCATATGCCATTATGTCCCCTTCAAATTCTCCCAGTCTTTCTTTCACTTTCCTTATCACCACGTCTAAATATCATATAAACAGCAGTGGCGATAAAACTCCCTTGATTCACTCCTGTTTTCACCTCAAACCATCTATCGTTCTCGCACTTGGTTCTAACATTACAGCTGCATTTCTCATACATACTTTCTATCGCCTTCTTTAATCTACCCTTCACTCCATAATTCCTCTCCATAGCTCTCCAGAGCTTTTTCCTTGGCACCGAATCGAACGCCTTTTGCAGATCAATGAAGGCTACAAAGAATCTCTTGCCATATTCCAGCATCTTCTCCGAGACCATTCTCAGTGTGAATAAGAGGTCAGTCGTTCCTCTTCCCCTTATATACCCGTACTGTTCTTCTCCGAGTCTCGGCTCTACCTTCTCTCTCAACCTCCTCTCCAATATTCTTTCGTATATTTTCGTCAGATGGTCCATCAGTGAGATACCCCTATAATTATTACAGCTTCCAGCATCTCCTTTATCTTTATATATCGGTATTATTATTGCTTTGCCCCACCTTTCCGGCACCGTTCAGCTCCTCTCCTCCCTCCAACACTAACTCCACAGCCACTCCATCCTCTCCTGGAGCTTTACCCTTCTTCATCCTTTTTATAGCCTCTTTATATTCCTCCACCGTTATCTCTCCGCCTTCATCCTCCTCTTCCTCCTCCCTTGTCTGATCTGCAGCTTCTTCCTCCTGTTCTGTATTCTACATTTGCTAGTAGATCTTCATAGTATTCGGTCCATCTATCATTTCTTTCTTCCGGTCTCACAAGAATCTCTCCGTTTCTATCTTTTATGTCTAGTTACGCTTTTTGGTTTTCTATACGCCTTCGCCATCTTAAATAGCTTTTTCTTACCTTCGCCCACATCTCGTTATTTCTCCTGCCATTCTCTCTGTCTCCATCTTTTTTGCTCTCCTCTTTATTCTCTCTGCCTCATTCCTTGCCTGTACATATTCCTCCCTTGCTGCAGCTGTTCTTCTTTTCAGCCACTTCCTCATTTTCTCTGTTTTTTTCTTAATTGCTTTTTCACTTCTTCGTTCCACCATGGTGTATGTCTCTTCCTAGTACCTCCTACTCATCTTTTACCAAGAGTTTTCTTTGCCACTTCCCTGATGACATCCTGCAAGTCTTCGTTTTCTTCTCCATTCCTTAGGGTTACCTGCATTTCCCGTTCATAATTTCGTCTCGTTTCTTGTTCTGCCAACTTCTCCACTCTGATCACTGCCCTCTTCTGCTCATTTATATATATATATATATATATATATATATATATATATATATATATATATATATATATATATATATATATATATATATATATATATATATATATATATATATATATATATATATATATATATCGTATATATATATATATACCGTATATATATATATATATATATATATATATATATATATATATATATATATATATATATATATATATATATAAATGAAAAAAATAACTTTGCATATAACCTTGTGTACCAACAAATGGGATAAAAAGAAATAAATAAAATTGGAACATGATAAATTTTAATTTAATTTCCGTAAAAACTACCATCATAATTGCATGGTAAATATAAATGTCACAGGCCTGGCATCTTCTACAGATTTTTCTGTAGATTTCATTTTAAACTGGCAACGTTGTTTACAACTTTTACGTTATTCTTCTTCTCGAAGAAGGAAAGGGTTCTGTCATGCGGTAACTTATAGATATGGTAAATTTTGGCCAAACTTAGATTTTATCTCCAGACACTTCAAGATAATGAATATTTGTAACTTTATGATCTCGATGTTAAATATCATGACAGTACCATCAAAAGGACCACATTTATAATGTTTCTTTGAATTAAATGTTACTTCAAAATTGAAAACATTAAATATATATATACCACCATATATATATATATATATATATATATATATATATATATATATATATATATATATATATATATATATATATATATATATATATATATATATATATATATATATATATATACACATACATCTCTCTCTCTCTCTCTCTCTCTCTCTCTCTCTCTCTCTCACTCTCTCTCTCTCTCTCTATATATATATATATATATATATATATATATATATATATATATATATATATATATATATATATATATATATATATATATATATATATATATATATATATATATATATATATAAACTGTCCCATACTTTCTGACTTCCTTGACCCTCTTTCTCTGCGACGTGACGTTGGCGCCCTATCTCTTTTCTATAGGTATTACACAGCGGCTGGTGCTCGAGAAATTGACCTCGCATTCCTCCACCACGTCGCATAGTAACAAAATTGAGGTGCCTTGTTCTCACATAAAAATTGTGTGAATATTGGACACTCAAGGATCACTCGTTGTGGTGCCTCCTTTCCAGCCACATCTGTTTTGTGGAACTCCTTGCCTTCTTCTATTTTCCCTGCAATATTCAATCTTCCTCTATTTAAGTTCCGCGTCTGCGCCCACCTGAGAGAATTGCGTTAGGAGGGACTATGGTGGTTTACTTTCCATTTATTTTCATTTTTCTTCTATAATTTTTGTTTTTTGTGTATGTTTATTTTTTTGCCCCTCTCCTTTTGAAAAGGGCCCTGCGTGAGTGGTGGTATTGTATATATATATATATATATATATATATATATATATATATATATATATATATATATATATATATATATATATATATATATATATATATATATATATATATATATATATATATATATATACACGATTTAAATAAACTTAAAAGAATTCTCTCCTTATTTATACAATAAAGAGAATGTAACTGAGATCCAAAAGGCAACAATTTAACAACAATTTTATAGGCTAGATTCTCACGCATACAATCTCCGCTATTCGATTTGAGCACGAACAGTCACCTTTTTTAATGGATTGAAAAATAGCATTATTTAATAGCGATGATTCTTACACTCTTTGCTTCAATTTTACATAATCTTTTATATTTATTATGTAATATTTTCATTCATTTGACCCATTTTCACAAAAAATAAGAGAAAGAAATTTTATCGTAACTTTATAGAAATTTGTAAAAGATCAATTGTTTCCTATAATAGACTTAACTCATTGCTAAAGTACGAGCAGCACGAAGATGTAATAGTCGCCTCAGATATATATATATATATATATATATATATATATATATATATATATATATCTATATATATATATATATATATATATATATATATATATATATATATATATATATATATATACATATATATATTTATGATTCAGAAGTTAATATAATATCAAATTTGTACTTGTATTTTTTTTAAATTATATGAATCGTACCTGGAAATTACTCCTTTTATATCCTGAGAAGTTTTCTCTTTTTAAAAACCAGCAATAGTTACTCATCATAGATTGCTAACGCTGCTCTATTTGTATTATATCGTGATGAAAATGTTCTTTTTATTCGTTGTTCAAAGCACCCAAATTTGGATGGAAGAAATAAGGATATATGAATTTCAGAAATGAATTTTCAATAACATTCTGCAGCCTAAATTTCTATAGTTCACTTTTATTGAATTAAGCAGCAGCACTTCCCTTAAGCTTGTTTTGTATAGGTCTTTAAAGAAGCATCCATCATCAGCAACATAAGTAATACTCAACTCGCACATCAGCCCTTTAACGTCAGACCATTGGCAAATTAAGGAATCCTTTGAAAAATATTTCATTAAATTTTTGTTTCTATTTTTATGTAATGAAATCTTAGTGTGCTTGTTTCATAAATTCAACTTTTGCAAGCATGAACCTAAGAGTTCTTCTTGTTGTTTGAACAAAAACTAACCAGTCACAAACCAAATCACAAGTTGCTTGTGTGATGAGGTGGGTTTAGCATTTGATCTTTCTGGTATGTATCCTTTTATCTCTTGAAGTTGATACTTTTGCAGTAGTGTATGGAGAACCATCATCATAGTCAGAAATTTTATTGCCAAGAAACTTGTGCTGTTGAATTTCATGTCTTCACCATGAAGTACTGGTCTCATAGCTGATTCAACATTTGGGTATATAATACTACTTTTATTTTTTGATGTGAAATCATCATAATGTTTTGTTGGCTCCAGCCAAATCTTAGGTTCTCTAAAAGGTAAATGCTCTTTTTTTCTTGATAACCAATGGGTTAGTTTAACATAATTACTAATGCATGCTATGTGAAGACCAGGATTTATCTTGGTATCCCAAAGGACAATCAAAGTAAAAGTTTATAAACAGTTTTAAGCAGTGATAATATTGGTTTGCGTTGACTTTTCGTGGTGAATTCTCCGCAAACATAACAAAAAACAGAGAATTTTTGCAAGCACGATTTTTATTTCTATCATAAAATCCTGAAAATTTATTTAAGGAATTAAAAGAAATTGTAATGCATTGCTATTTATGAGTAGTTAAAATTATTTTCTATGGTATATGAAATAAAACAAAATTACATAATAAAAATACCATAATAACATTCACAAGTTGCACCATTAAGAGCTGAACTAAAACTGAAATAAATTTAATCTAGGGAAATGACACGTTGCATGACTTACTAACATGTATGTGCACCTTTGGGTTGATATTAAAAAATTAATTTGCAACTTTAATACAGTAGCATAGAGTTAGGCCCACATCATTAGTCATTTGGGAAATCAGATGTGAATAAACGTGTCGACCAAAATAACACTAATGTTAATAGGTCTTATATGTACTTATAATGCAATAATACAATGCATAAATTTAAGCAACGACAACTTGAAAATGTGACGTCACGTGATACGGCTTTTTCGAATACACTTTTTTTCCGATTCAGCACCGAAAATAATATATAGAACGCACACTCTCCAGTTCCGAAAGTTATGTGATCAGCGTAA
>JABUQX010093032.1:2500-5000 GCA_015478945.1 Trachelipus rathkii
ATGCATAATATAGGAAGCGATTGTATTCGACCCCTACGACTAGGAATTTTCCTGAAATACACTGCTTTAGTTTTCAACGTGGAAAATATAGCCAAGTTGAGAAAACCAGGAGGAAACCCTATCGATGGCGAGCTGAAGTTGACGCACCATACAAGGAAGTTTTGCTAAAGTGATGTACAGGACAAGATCGTCAACATAGATGAAGCAACGCACAGAGGCCGGGATGGAATCGACTACTCCATTGAAACCTATTGCTAAAAGCAAACAAGCTCAGTACGCTGACCTGCGGCACCCCTTCGTCAATGACAGAACGTCTCGACAGTGTGGTACCATAACGGACTTGAAGCGAACGATCAGACATTAATAACTGAAGGAAGTGGAGAAGTTACACCCTGAGGCCCAAGGAATGAAGGCTTCGCAAAACCCCCATCCTCCACGTCCTATCATACGCCTTTTCAAGGTCAAAGAAAACGGCCAAGGCCATTTTGTTGGAATCAAATGGCTCACGAACGTCGTGATCTCTAACCGAAGAAGAGAATCCAGAGTAGAGCGAAGGTGACGAAAAGCAAACTGATAGTTAGAAAACGCATTGAGTTGCTCCAACGTTGGAACAAGACGGGAAGCCACCAAATTCTCCATCGGAAGAAGTTGAATCCTTCCCAGGTTTGGGAATGGTGACAATATATGCAGTAGACCAGACGGGAGGGAAGACCCCTCCACCCATATTCTATTGTATAAGCCAAGAAGGAAGACAGTGGCAGAAGGATGAGCCTGCCGGAGCATCTGGAAGAAAATGCCGTTAGGGCCTGGCTTTCCATCCTTGCATAATTTTAGGGCGTCTTGGAACTCTGCTTTGGTGAACAATCTGTTGTATGGAAGGTCTTCTCCAGCGGGAGCAGAAAGTCCGTAGTCTCTACCGGCCGGCGGGCAGAACGAAAAGGTTCGTGATACCGAAAGCAGTTGAAGCAGGAAGCGAGGTGATAGCCCAACTCGTCCTCAACGATCCCGGGAGCAGAGATGACATCAGAGGTATGAGGTATGTAGGCAAGGAGGATTGGTGGATTTGTAAAGGGTTTTTATGCAATTTTTTTAGAAGAATTAACGATGGAAACGTAGTTGCGAAAATACTGCCTCCTCGTTCCTCGATTAATACGCAGGGAGAGGGCTGCTGAAGCTTTAAAAAGAATCAAGCTGGAAGGTGTGGAAGTTTGTTTATACAGCCTATATAATTTACGCTTTTCCCGATTAGCTCGAGCACATTCCTGGTTCCACCAGGGAGTTGTCGATTTTCGGGTCCCAGATGAACGGGGTATATGGAGGATTGCTTTCTGAAAGTATTTGAAGGCATTCGAACAGGGTAGTTGCAGGAAAGATGGGAAAGTAAGTGGCCTGATGAAGGGAAGACCAGTCCGCTCTCTCGTATCGCTAGCCAGAATAAGGTTGTTGCTGCGGACTGGGGCTGAAGGATGGTATTATGATTGGGTAGGGGTCACTTCTACAGAGGAAAGCCGACCATTCCCACTCAAAATGATCTAAAGCCGAGATTGAACATAACAAGACGTCAATACAGGAAGAAGTGCCCGTATCAACAAAACGTTCAAAAGTTGGAAGACTCGTGTTGAGACATCACAATGAAAAATCCTGCAAAAAAAATACCAATCGGCATTGGGGAGGTAATAGAGTCTCCACACAAAGGATGGCGTAGGTTATAGTCACATAGGACTAACATGGAAGGTGGGAGAATCTTGAAAAGATCGACAAGGTCCTTCTTGGCATATTTACAGCTATCATCGCTAGGTACACGAGACACACTGGAAGACAAGTGTGTCGTGTCTGCAGTCAAATTTGCTGGAGGTATCCGCGCCCGAAAAGTGCCAGATTGCTCAGGCAACGTTTTCGAATTCAAAGTGTGTGGAGGGGAAGAGGCAGTTGGGAAGACTTCTACTTTCTGTGTCTACCTGTAGCCAACACACCCTCAAAACATATCGAGACAGCGCGCCACGTCTCTCTGAAGGACGACCACGATCGGGTAAGGTCTCATCCAATACCTCCTATGACCTTCCTTTGAACGGGACCCCAGTTTCAGCACGTTAGAATCCTATGGAAGAAGAGTAGTCCGAAGAGTCCATTGTGGCATCCGAGTAATTTTTAGAGTTATTTGAATAGTGTTGAAGAGAATCGGTCTTAGGCGGCGAGAGTAACAACAGATCAGAAAGGGCAGAAGTTGAGCCACTGTTCCGTGTTTGTATACGTGGGTTGTAAGAGCGGCGAGCCCGCTTTGGCAGGACAAGGACAGGAACCCCCAGTATAAACGGGTTCCATTTGTTTTAAGAAGTCCGTGGCTCGATATGAAAGCAAGTACGGATGCCTGGTCTGGGAAGATCCACTCTTGGACGGGCGTTCGCGCCCGTTAAGAGGTCTTGTTGTTTCCCCGGAGAAACCAAAGCAGGTCGTTTCCGGGAGATAGTAGAGTTAAACTCAGACCTCAGACGCTGAACAG
>JABUQX010093032.1:17500-27500 GCA_015478945.1 Trachelipus rathkii
ATTATTATTATTATTATTATTATTATTATTATTATTATTATTATTATTATTATTATTATTATTATTATTTTATAAATTTGAAGGAAATTTCTAAAAACATTTTAATATATGCTCCAAAGATATCCAAAAGAAACACACAAAAAAAAAAAATAATAATTGGAATTTTTTGGTTTGTTATTGTTTAATTTATTACACAAACCTTTAAATGCAAAACAAAAAAATTTCTTGGAAACATTGCAAAGTAAAATTTTAAAATAATATTTAAAATGTTGTTTTTAATTATGCATATCTTATGATATTAAGTAGCTATAAGTATAATCAGTATAATATAAGTATAATAAATAGTAGTAAACAAGGGGATTTTGCACAACCGAGGTCAAAATGAGAGCAACGCTGATTTTACCTTACCTTGGCTTTTTTGAGCCCATTTTTTACCTGCCTTTTGACCTTTTTGGGCTTGACCTTTTTGGGCTTGACCTTTTTTTGAGCTCAAATTTTTTACCTGACCTTGACCTTTTTAGGCCTTTACCTTTTTGGGACTTTACCTTTTTTTTCGACCAACCCTTTGGTCTTCCCATGGTCAATTTTGGCACGGTTATTTTTCGGCAACCTAAAATTTTTGAGACCCTAAATTTTTTTGGACCCTATTTTTTTTGAGACCCTAATTTTTTGGCAACCCTAATTTTTTTCGGCAAACCCTATTTTTGCAACCTTCGAAGAAGGGTTGCGCCAAACGGTTGCGTAAGCAACCGTTGTATCGTTTGCCCCCTCTAATTTTGAGAACCCAAATTTTTTTGGCAACCCTAATTTTTTGGCAACCCTAAATTTTTTCGGCAACCCTAATTTTGCAACCTTCGAAAGAAGGGTTGCGCCAAACGGTTGCGTAAGCAAACCGTTGTACGTGTTGCCCCTCTATTTTACGCACCCCTAATTTTTTGGCAACCCTAATTTTTTGGCAACGCCTAATTTTATTTTTGAGACCTTGATTTTGGCAACCCTTCGAAGAAGGGTTGCGCCAAACGGTTTTGCGTAAGCAGACCGTTGTACGTACCCCACCCTAATTTTTCGAACCAACCCTTTGGGTCTTCATGGGTCAAATTTTGGCCCACCCTAATTTTTGACCACCCTTTATGGGCTTAGCCCTATTTTTTGATATTTTTGCCACATCGCTACACATCCCCGCGCACCCACACACACATCACATACCAACCTAACCTAACCTACCTAACCTAACCTAACCTAACCTAAACCTAACCTAACCTAACCTAACCAACTAAACCCTAGACTAACCTAACCTAACCTAACCCTAACCTAACTAACCAATCCTACACCTAACCTAACGCAACCTAGACCTAAAAACCTAACGCTATACCAAACCTAACCTAACCTACCTACCTAACCTAACCTAACCTAACCTATCACAACCACCTAACCTAACCTAAACTAAACCATATCCCCACCTAACCTAACCTACACCTAACCTAACCTAACTAGCCTACACACCTACACCTAGCCTCCACCCAGCCTTCACCCAGCCTACACCTACACCTACACCTAGCCTCCACCAGCCTTCACCTACACCTACACCTAGACTCCACCCAACCTTCACCTAGCGTACACCTATACCTAGCCTACACGTGCCCCTACAACTTTGATGTCTTAACCTTGTTTGACCATGATATTTCGTCCTTAACCTTGCCATATACCATGGGTCAATTTTGACCCACGCAAACTTGATGGCTTTGATGGTTCCCAATCACCGTAAGAAGTATCTAGTGATGTTCTATTAGTATTCTATGATTATTCTATGAGTGCTGGGTGAGTGCCAGGTGAGTGCCAAGGTGAGTGCCAAGTGAGTGCCAATGAGTGCCAATGAGTGCCAAGTGAGTGCCAATGAGTGCCAAGTGAGTGCCACATAGTGCCAAGTGAGTGCCACATAGTGCCAACTGAGTGCCACTTTTTTCAAGCCTTTTCTAGCCTCCCCTGAGCCTAGAATAGCCCTAATATGGGTGTCTACCCCTAGGTAATAAGGTATGAGGAATCGATTGGTGTATATTACAAGTTGCTAGGATGCTTCCTACTATGAGTTAGTATTTTTCTACCACTTATAGCCTATATATATATATATATATATATATATATATATATATATATTATATATAACATATATATATATATATATATATATATATATATATATATTACTTGCACACGCACCTACACACATACACTATGACACTTATACACACATTCACTATGACACTTATAAACACTAGGATACTTATAAGCACTTACACTTGCCATAGACACTTACATTAAACCATAGACACTTACATTAAACCATATACACTTACACTCACACCCACACACAGATGCACTTACACTTACACTCACACACTCGATATTTTGATGTCTCAACTTTGATGCCTCAACTTTGATGCCTCAACTTTGATGCCTCAGCATTAATGCCTCAGCATTGATGCCTCAACTTTGAAGGTTCATCTTTGAGGAACTCATCTTTGCATGACAGTCATCTTTGATACCACCCTAGTATTGATGATTCATCTTTTGATGACTCATCTTTTGTCTACCTCTAGATCATAAGCTGCCCCCCCTAGGACGCAGCATGATCCCACCGCGCGAAGGCCCACGACCCCGCACCCGCAGGTGCGACCCGCCGCGTCCCCGCCCGCCGCGTGCGCCCGCAGGCGCAATATTTCCGCGTACCCGCCGCCGCGTGCGCCCGCAGGCGCAGTATTTCCGCGTAACCGCCGCCGCGTGCGCCCGCAGGCGCATATTTCCGCGTACCCGCCCGCCGCGTGCGCCCGCAGGCGCAATATTCCCGCGCGAACGAAAAATATGATATCAATGTAAACTATTCAAAGAATTTCTTTTCAAATATACTATGAGTCATTCATTTTTATTTCATACTTAAACATTTTTATTAAAAACATTTTCGCGAACATAAAACTGTAACTCATTACAGACCTATTATTTAACACATATATTTATTAACATTATTTTTACTTAATACTTTTTACTTAATACTTTTTAATTTATAAATTTTTAAAAATTGTATGTAAGAAGAAAAAATTCAGAGTGTCTGATATATAATCATTTTATTTTACTACAATTGTACGAAATTTTACTAAAAACATTAACATTACATACCTTAAAGCAGTAAATCAGTAAATCAATAGAGGTGTTACCTGACACCAAGGGGGGGGATTAGTATGCTTTTGTTTTACTGCTTTATCTGCTTTAACTCAGTTTTATAACTGCGTTACTCATGTTTTTACTGCTTTAACTCATATGTTTTACTGCTTTAACTCATATATTTATTAACATTACATACCTTAAAGCAGTAAATCAGTAAATCAATAGAGATGTGACCTAACACCAAGGGGGGATTAGTATGCTTTTGTTTTACTGCTTTACTGCTTTAACTCATGTTTTACTGCTTTAACTTTCTGCTTTACTGTTTTAACTTTCTGCTTTACTGCTTTAACTTTCTGCTTTACTGCTTTAACTTTCTGCTTTACTGTTTTAACTCATATATTTATTAACATTATGTTTTCTTTTATATTTTTTATTTATTATTTCTATTTTTATTTTTGTTTTAATACTTTTTTATTTTTATTCTTTTTATTCTTTTTATTTTATTTTTATTATTTTACTTTTATTATTATTTTATTTTGTTTTAATACTTTTTATTTTTATTCTTTTTATTCTTTTTATTTTATTTTTATTATTTTACTTTTATTATTATTTTATTTTTATTATTTTTATTATTATACTTAGTGTTATTTACTTCATGCCTATTGTTATTATTATTTAGAACACACATACACACCCGCACACACACAACACACACAACACACACACAACACACACCACACACACAACACACTTACACTTAGACACACATTCACTATGACACTTATACACACATTCACTATGACACTTACATTTACCCATAGACACTTACATTTACACTTACACAGACACACACACACACACACACACACACACACACACACACAGATTTACTTACACTCACACACAGATTTACTTACACACGCAGATTTACTTACACTCACACAGATTTACTTACACTCACACAGATTTACTTACACACACACACACAGATTTACTTACACACACAGATTTACTTACACACACAGATTTACTTACAGTCACACACAGATTTACTACCACACACACACACACACACACACACACACACACCCACACACACGCACACTCACTTACACACCCACACACACGCACACTCACTTACACATATAACGTATTATGTTTTTAATTATTATGTTTTAATTAAACACGTACATTTATTACTCATTCAAATATAACTTAAATTATTTCAAAGTTTCTTAAACTTCTATAATAAATCAATCATTATATCTTTGAACAAAGAATTTATTATTAACTGTTAATACTTTTTGTTTATAAATTTTATAACTATCAAGTTTTAAAATAACTTTTACTAAAATTTTATGAAATTATAAACCTATATTTTACGTACCTTAAAGCAATAAACCAGTAAATCAGTAAGGCCAGCCCCTAGCACCCCTCTACACCACGCTATGCCACGTTTTGTTCTATTGACTTACTGCTTTACATCATCTTTACCCATGTAATAAGTATAAAAAGAACACCAAAATAAGTTTCTTTCTCTGCTCACATAACATGTATTTTATTAAAAATCATTCTAGATTTTATTTAAAATAACATTATTCACTTACATTTATATTATTCGCTCGATGTTAAAAAATATTTCAAAGTTTTTTAAATAATTCGGATTTTCTTTAATTATTATTATTATTATTATTATTATTATTAAGACTATTATTATTATATCTATGTACATTTGCAATGCAAGCACGAGAAAACCACAACAACCCGTACTTCGTACAGATAAACGAAACCTGACCTCTTCTCTGTAAAATGGTTGAAATAACTACTTTAAGCCTAAATTAGGATAATCCTTTTTGTACCCCGGGGCGATTTAGGCCTAATTCAGGTCAAAATATATTTCAAACTGACCTTTTCTGTAAATGTGGTGCAATAACTACGTTAGGCTAAATTTAGGCCTAAAATTTAGAATAAAGCCTTTTTGTATCACAAGGCGGATTTAAGCTAATACCAAGGTTCAAAAGTATTCCAAGTATAGACAAGAATCAATGTTATTATTTATAAAAATATATTTCAACTGAAACATGCTTGATCGGTAAGATCCTTTAAGCAGGTAAGAAGGAAATGTTTACCTTTCTTGTGAGTGGACGGAGTAATCCTTATCTCTATATGACCTCGTATGTGATTGGTCGAGAATTATTTTATCGCTTTTTGGTTTTTTTCATATCCTGAGCCCTACCTCTGATTGGATGAAAATTATATTTGAGCAGGCGGATGTTTTAGACCCAAACTCATTTTAAAATCATACTCGTTTTGGCTGTTAAGCTGTGCACAAGTTCTCTGATTTGTAATAAAAGTGTTCTATTTTCACTAAGTGTATATCATGTTTCACCTTAACAGGTATACCTCAATACAAGACATTGTCCAATGGGAAATCAAGATCCCCGGTAGTAGGGTTTCATTCTTATATAAAAGAAAGCCCGATGGATTTGAATTTTTCAAGTGTGCTACCCAATCACCCTGTTATAATACCAAGCGTATTTTCATGAGTCCAAATGAATTACTTTGTATATGTAATCACACTGAAGAGTGGCTTACAGAATACTTTAAACCAAGCTCAGCTTTAAACTGGACCGAAACAGTTATTAGCCTGTGCGAAGAAACCAGCGATAAGCAACTTACTCTATCATTTTATAAACATCAAAACATAATCAGCTTGGAAGTTAGATTATGGGAGAGAAATAATGAAACAACCGTATTTGAACCTACATCATTTGGATTCTACATTTCAGGCCTAATGCAACTGAAATATATGCTAGAGGTACGTAGGCGAATGTTAATGCAGATGAAGAAGACATTTTGTGTTATCTAATTACGTAACCGTAATTCATTACATGTTATACCAAGAATACTACGCATTTAAGAAAACCCTGATCGATGATCCTACGCACATCATCGATCGCTTCCTAAGTTCTATAGACGTACAAAAATTCATTTATCTACTTAGAAAACAATGGCAGGAAAGTATTTATGCAGGTGACCCAGAATGTAAATATACTATGATATCTGAGCGGGAACTTTTTACGTATGTGTTAACTGAAGGTATTACTGAGACACGAAACTATATCATCGATAATGATATAAATGATTGGCATATTTGCAAAGATTTAAAGAATTTTAATATAAAATAGTTATAAACATCATGTGTAAAATGTATGTAGAAGTATTATATTTAATGTTAACCTTATATATAAACCATTGTAAATATATTTAACAGCCTTGGTGCTACTTTTCATCCTTAAATATATATATATATATAGTATATATATATATATATATATATATTATTATATATATATCATATATCCTATATATATATATATATTATATATATATATTATATATATAATAATATATATATAAATCATTGTAAGTTAATGATTATTAAATTTTCTAATTAAATAGTAAAGTTTTTATTATCCTTATTTTTTACTTTCTTAAATAAATATTTACATGTATGTTAAGTGTTTAAATAAACGAAACTTGGGCTACATACCTAAAAGGCAAAAAGCTATAAAATAATTCTCGACCAATCACATACGAGGGCATATAGAGGTAAGGATTACTCCGTCCACTCACAAGAAAGGTAAACATTTCTTTTACCTGCTTAAAGGATCTTACCGATTCAGCATGTTTCAGTTTGAAAATATATTTATATAATATAATACTTGATTTCTTGTCCTATACTGGAATTACCTTTTAACCTGGTATTAGGCTTAAATCCGCCTGTGATACAAAAGCTTATTCTAAATTTAGGCCTAAATTTAGGCCTAACGTAGTTATTGCACCACATTTTACAGAAAAAGGTCAGTTTGAAATATATTTTGACCTGGAATTAGGCCTAAATCGCCCCGGGGTACAAAAAGGATTATCCTAAATTTAGGCTAAAGTTAGTTATCAACCATTTTTTACAGAAGAGAGGTCAGTTTCGTAATCTGTAAGAGTAACGGGTTTTGTTTTTCTCGTGGCTGCATTGTCAATGTACATAGATAATAATAATAATATAATAATAATAATATAATAATATAAATATAATTAATATAATAATAATAATATAATAAAAAGAAACTCCGAATTATTTAAAGTTGAAATATTTTTTAATTAACATCGAGCGAAAATAAAATAAATGTAAGTGAATAATTGTTATTTTTAAATAAAACTTAGAAATGATTTTAATAAAAATAACATGTTATGTTAGCAGAAGAAGAACTTTTTTGTTCTTTTTATACTTAATTACATGGGTAAAGATGATGTAAAGCGTAAGTCAATACGAACAAACGTGGCATAGCGTGGTGTAGAGGGGTGCTAGGGGCTGGCCTTACTTGATTTTCTGATTTATTGCTTTAAGGTACGCGTAATGTTAATGTTTTTAATAAATTTCATAAAATTTTAGTAAAAGTTATTTTAAAACTTAATAGTTATAAAAATTTATAAACCAAAAGTATTAACAGTTAATAATAAATTCTTTGTTCAAAGATATTGATTTGAATTATTATAGAAGTTTTAAGAAACTTTGAAATAATTTAGTTATATTTGAATGAGTAATATAAATGTACGTGTTTAATTAAAACATAAAAATGTTTTAAATAAATTTACGTTAATATGTGTAAGTGGTGTGCGTGTGTGTGGGTGTGTAGTGAGTGTGCGTGGTGTGTGGTGTGTGTGTGTTGTGGTGTGTGTGTAGTAAGTATAAATCTGTGTGTGACTGTAAGTAAATCTGTGTGAGTGTAAGTAAACTCTGTGTGTGTAAGTAAATCTGTGTGTGAAAGTAAATTAAATCTGTTTGTGAGTGTAAGTAAATCTGTGTGAGGTAAGTAAATCTGCGTGTGTTAAGTAATCTGTGTGTGAGTGTAATAAATCTTGCGTGTGTGTGTGTGTGTGTGTGTGTTGTGTGTGTGTGTGTGTGTGTTTGGTGTAAGTTGTACATGTAAGTAAATGTGTGTATAAGTGTCATAGTGAATGTGTGTATAAGTGTCATAGTGAATGTGTGTCTAAGTGTAAGTGTGTGTGTGTGTGTGTGTGTGTGTGTGTGTGTGTGTGTGTGTGTGTGTGTGTGCGGGTGTGTATGTGTGTTTTATAAAATAATAATAAAAATAGGCATGAAAAAATGAAGTAAATAACACTAAGTATAATAATAAAAATAAAATAAAAATAATAAAAATAATAAAAATAAAATAAAAAATAAAAAGAATAAAAATAAAAAGTATTAAAACAAAATAAAATAATAATAAAAGTAAAATAATAAAAATAAAATAAAAAGAATAAAAAGAATAAAAATAAAAAAGTATTAAAACAAAAATAAAAATAGAAATAATAAATAAAAAATATAAAAGAAAACATAATGTTAATAAATATATGAGTTAAAACAGTAAAGCAGAAAGTTAAAGCAGTAAAGCAGAAAGTTAAAGCAGTAAAGCAGAAAGTTAAAACAGTAAAGCAGAAAGTTAAAGCAGTAAAACATGAGTTAAAGCAGTAAAGCAGTAAAACAAAAGCATACTAATCCCCCCATTGGATGGTACTTTGATTTACTGATTTACTGCTTTAAGGTATGTAATGTTAATAAATATATGAGTTAAAGCAGTAAAACATATGAGTTAAAGCAGTAAAGCAGAAAGTTAAAGCAGTAAAACATGAGTTAAAGCAGTAAAGCAGTAAAACAAAAGCATACTAATCCCCCTTTGGTGTTAGGTAACACCTCTATTGATTTACTGATTTACTGCTTTAAGGTATGTAATGTTAATGTTTTTAGTAAAATTTCGTACAATTGTAGTAAAATAAAATGATTATATATCAGACACTCTGAATTTTTTCTTCTTACATACAATTTTTAAAAATTTATAAATTAAAAAGTATTAAGTAAAAGTATTTAAGTAAAAATGTATAATAAATATATGTGTTAATAATAGGTCTGTAATGAGTTACAGTTTTAGGTTCGCGAAAATGTTTTTAATAAAAATGTTTAAGTATGAAATAAAAATGAATGACTCATAGTATATTTGAAAAGAAATTCTTTGAATAGTTTACATTGATATACATATTTTCGTTCGCGCGGGAATAATTGCGCCTGCGGGCGCACGCGGCGGGCGGTAACGCGGGAATATAGCACCTGCGGCGCACGCGGCGGCGGTTCGCGAAATACTGCGCCTGCGGGCGCACGCGGAGGGGAGGTTACGCGGAAATATTGCGCCTGCCGGCGACGCTGCGGGCGGGGACGCGGTGGGTCGCACCAGGGGGGGGGGGGGGGGGGGGGGGGGGGGGGGGGCGGAGGGGGGGGGGGGGGGGGGGGGGGGGGGGGGGGGGGGGGGGGCGGGGGGGCGGGGGGGGTGCGGGTGGCGGGGGTCGTGGGGCCCTCACGCGGGGGATCATGCTCGCGTCCTGAGGGGGGGTAAGCTTATGATCTACGAAGGTAGACAAAAGATGAGTCATCAAAGATAATCATCAATATAGGTGGTACAAAGATGACTTCCATCAAAGATTGAGTCCTCAAGTGACCTTCAAAGTTAGAGCAATCAATGCTGAGGCATTAATGCGAGGCAACAAAGTTGAGGCATCAAAGTTGAAGCATCAAAGTTGAGAGCATCAAAAAAATATCGAGTGTGTGAGTGTAAGTGTAAAAAGTAAATCTGTGTGTGGGTGTGAATGTAAGTGTATATGGTTTAATCGTAAGTTCTATGGTTAGTGTAAGTGTCTATGGCAAGTGTAAGTGCTTATAAGTGTCCTAGTGTTTATAAGTGTCATAGTGAATGTGTGTATAAGTGTCATAGTGTATGTGTGTAGTGCGTGC
>JABUQX010093032.1:30000-32500 GCA_015478945.1 Trachelipus rathkii
CAAAGTCCCAGAGCTGGGTGGCAATAAAACATCCAGAAAGGGTAAGGGTTCTAAACCCACACTGGGACTTTTTGAAATAATATATATATATGATATATTAATAATTTATATATATATATTATATTATATATATATATAATATATAATAATATAATTTAAAAAATATATATATATATTATATATATATATATATATATATATATATTGTTCATTACCTTTAATAACTACTCCCCCTTCTAAGTGCTTTCGGACTTCGTCCTTGTACAATTCGAGGGTGGAATCTTCCGTGTAGACAACCATTGATTTCTACCCAATTACTCCGTAAGAAGCTCTTCCTACCAAAAAAATAAAAAAGGGAAATCAGTAGTAATATTTCTCTCTCTCGTCTCTCTCTCTCTCTCTCTCTCTCTCTCTCTCTCTCTCTCTTTCTCCTCTCTCTCTCTCTCTTCTCATCTCTCTCTCTCTCTCCTCTCTCTCTCTCTCTCTCTCTCTTCTCTCTCTCTCTCTCTCTCTCTGCATATTATATATAATATATTATATATATATATATATATATATATAATATATATATATATATATATATATATATATATATATATATATAATTGTATATATATATTATAATATATATATGCTTTAAATATTTATATAATTTTCTTCGTTCTTCTTCTTCCTTCTTCTTCTTCTTCTTCTTCTTCTTCTTCTTCTTTCTTCTTCTTCTTCTTCTCTTCTCTTTTTTGAACAGTTTTAATAAACAGAATTTGGGCGCCGAACTTATATAACAGTTTTGATGTTCACCGCTTAAGAGGGTTATTTATATCTTTGAAAGACGGAAACCTCATGGTGCTCACTATAAAATATTTTGTAATTAACATTTTTTATTTTGACGCGCTTTAGAGGGTATTTCTAAGTCGTTCTAAAGCCGGTGACCTCATCTTGCCCCAGACTAGCCTTGAGTGGACTGTAAAGTCTTTGCTAATCGGTGTTCTGTAGTTATGTAGTTCTTCTTCTTTTTTTCTTCTTCTTCTTCTTCTTCTTCTTCTTCTTCTTCTTCTTCTTCTTCTTCTTCTTCTTCTTCTTCCTTCTTCTCTTCTAAATTTTGTTAGTTATTTAATTTGTTAATTCTTATTTCCTATTATTTTTTCTGATTGTTTTAAATTATTAAGGTTATTGTTTCTGCTACTATTATTAAAATATCATAAATAAGTTTTTGTCAATTATTATTTTTCTATTATTATTATTATTATTATTATTATTATTATTATTATTATTATTATTATTATTATTATTATTTTATTATTAATTATTTTATTATTATTACTACTATTTTAATATATTATTTATTTCAAAAATTTCGACCACACCGTCTGTAACGATAATTACATTAAAAAGCTTTCCCAAATTTAAAAGCAGCCGCGTGAAGACAGGAAAAGAAACAAATGGATAACAAGAGCGTCATTACTTTCAATTTGACAGAAACACATATCTGGTCAATCACAATACGTCCGATTAGGAGACTATCATCCTCTCTCTGTCTGTTTCCCTGTGGGGTGACTAGAGATCCATTTTTGAGTGGCCTATTTTGTAACATTATATCAAATTACATTTCACAATTATCATAAACTCTTACATTCAAAATATGCGGAACGACGATACTATTCAACTTAATATCGGACAGAGATGTAGACATACTGAGGTAAACAACAAGTTTTAAAATATTGTAACATGTTTAGAGGCAAACAGACTCTACCTAAACTTACATTAAGCTCATAACCGAGTAAAACTTAATCCAAAACCTCCGCTCACCTCAATGCTAAGGCAAAATATATAATCATAAATCGACCATAGTCTAAAAGAAAATGTTATTCACAATGATAAACTTTCTTTCAAAGACCATTTTGAAAGTCTTATTTACAATCTGGTATTTAAAGGTAATTATATATTATAAAGGTAATTATATATTATAAAGATAAGGTGTTCTTTCCCAAATTATATCTTAACAAACCTTTACTAGTTTATTCTCACCTAATATAGTTTACCTATCAATATGGGATTGTGGAAGTTTATACTTGTACAACCTTAATTAGACCTAACTATATATACAAAATGATGGTTCGTGTATAATCTGGGTCTTTTAATTACTATGAGCATGCAATTATAATTCTCAAAAGCTAATCTATACTTAAACTTCAGGATATCTACACCCTTATAAAGAATTGCTAAACCTTTACAGTTAATAAAATACAACAGCATGAACTTTTGAAGTACATAGTTTGCACAACCAACGCTGTGAGGAGAAAACTAATATACTGTTGCGTAATATCTGACTCTTAGACAAAGTGAAAAACGATCTAACAAAATCTCTGAGAGTGATCTCATAATTGAATACTAATAAGGGGAATATTTTTGCTAAAAACAAAAAAAAAATCATTACGTAATCTTATGAAAAAGAAAGAAAAAATAAAAAGGAAAGAAAAATACTTTTGATGGAGGAAGAATT
>JABUQX010093032.1:37500-40000 GCA_015478945.1 Trachelipus rathkii
ATAATAATAATAATAATAAAATAATAATTTTGGAAATATTTTAATACAAATAATAGTAAAGTAAAATAATAATAATAATAATAATAATAATAATAATAGTAATAATAATAATAATAATAATAATAATAATAATAATAATAATAATAATAATAATAATAATAATAATAAATAATAATAATGAATAATAATAAATAATAAATATAATAATAATAATAAAATTTTATTATTATTATTATTATTATTATTATTATTATTATTATTATTATTATTATTATTATTATTATTATTATTATTATTATTATTATTATTATTATTATTATTAAACCAATTATCGTGAGAAACTTTAATAAGTTGAGAATCAGGATTGTAACACCAGTGCAATGGAAATATAAATTAAAAACGTAGTCTCTGGCCAGTGAATGTTGACTGAGTATGTGGACACAGTTGGAACGTACTAAGAAGATTCTTCGTGTAATAGCCTGAACAGGAACTTCCTCTATCTACTACCAGGTAAGCTTCAGTGGAAAGAGCACTCGCTCCAATAAAGCGAGGGACCCAGGTTATGATACTGAATCGGGCTGGAGAATGGTGGGCTTATTCTCTTTGGGCTTCAAAGCTGCGTCTTGGTCTCAGACATGAAAATGAGTACATCCCCTCCTTGAATAGGGCTCTGCCCGTGAACGGTGGTGTTAACTGTAAAAAAAAATGAAAATGGTGATCGTCTGGTAGATCTTGCTGAAGGATTGAACTTGTTTGTAATGAAATCATTTTCAATTAAATATAAAAGAAGATGGACTTGTAAATGTATTAAATACACAAAAAAGTTGAAATTGATTACATATTGACTAATAAGGAAAACATTTCTCAAGATACATCAGTACATATAAATTTGAAAACAGGAAAAGGTGAGGTAGCCTTGAAACGGTGAAAGGGCAAACTTTTTGCAACGTAATTAAGCATCAATCGATTTCAAAGCCCTTAGAACAAATGCAAAGTGATTTTAGGCTAGATCTAAAAAATAGGTTTAACCATTTTTTTTTACACGATACCACCACTCACGGGCAGGGCCCTTTTCAAAAGGAGGGGGCAAAAAAATTGAAAGTAAAAAAATTAAAAAAATAACAAAAAGAAAAACAAAAATTAAAATAAATGGAAAGTAAACCCATCCAGTCCCTTGCTTAACGCAATTCCCTCAGGTGGGTGCAGACTCGGGACTTAAATAGAGGAAGATTGAATATTGCAGGGAAAATAGAAGAAGGCAAGGAGTTCCATAAAAACAGAATTTGGCTGGAAAAGAAGGAGGTACTACAACGAGTGATCCTTGAGTGTCCAATATTGACACAATTTTCATGTGACGTAAGGCACCTCTTGTGTTACGAGGGCGATGCAGTGGGGAGGAATGCGAGAGGTCAATTCTCTTCGAGCCACCTGCCGTTGTTATACCTATAGAAAAGAGAGAGGGCACCAACGTCACGTCGCAGAGAAGGAGGGTCAAGGGAGTCAGAAAGTATAGGACAGTTTATAAGCCTTTTAGCCTTAGCCTCAACTCTATCCAAAAGGAGAGTGGAACCGGATCCACTCCAAATTATTCTGCATTCCCTACAGGGGCGAATAAGACCCTTATATAACTGGAATATCTGAGCAGAGGAAAAAATTCACTCAATCTGAACAGAATTCCCAGCTTTTTTGAGGCCATTTGGCACCGATGTGATATTGAGGTCTCCAAGGACAATTCACTATTTATGTTTAGTACAAAATGTTTATGTTGTTTACAGGTGAGACATTAGAGCCGTCGAAAGAGATAGGAAAGTATGGGAGGTGTTTTATAGAGGGAGATACGAAGAAATTGAGTTTTCAAAGAGTTGAATTTCACAAGATTCCGGCTACCCCACTGAGAAATCCCGACCAGATCGACAAGAATTGAATCGGAAACCTGTAGACGAGAGGCAACTCTAGATACAAACGAGGGAGCAACATTTAAATTAGTGGAAAGAATAGAGTTCCCAATCCACCGCATAAAGTGAACATAGTTTAGAAAGTGCAGCTAAGAAGATCGATTGATGAAAAGTAGGAATAAAGTTGGAGATAAACAGAACCCTGAGAAACACCACAATTAATAAGAAAGGAGGAAGAGGTTGCTCCATCAACAAGAGCTGAAATAGAGCAATCTGAAAGAAAACTAGACAAGAGTAAGCAAAGCGAAGAAGGAAATCCAAAGGAAGGAGCTTAGAGAGTAGCGACGCATACCATACCCTGTCAAAAGCTTTAGATATGTCAAGCGCTACCACACAAGACTCCCCATGGTCTCTAAGGGCAGAAAACCATAGATCAGTGAGATAGGAAAGAATATCACTGGCTGATCTCATTTATATTACCAGTTAAACGAACAAGAGTTAAACCAACATAACGGCTAAATATCAACATTTTTAATAAACTTTTAACTTATTTCAACTAGGATACTCTAAACTAAAATAAAAATGATATCTGAATGTGAACTATA
>JABUQX010093032.1:47500-50832 GCA_015478945.1 Trachelipus rathkii
ATAAAATATATAAAATATATAGAAAACTAGAATTATATAAAAATTACAAAGATTACAAAAAATTATAGGAAATTACAAAAAATTACAAAAAAAATTACAAAAAAATTACAAAAAAATTAAATCTATTATTAACCTCGTTTTACTAACCTTATACATACTGGATGAACCATAAGAATGAATGAACAAGATTAAATCCAAACTATTTATACCTAAATTATACATAAATTGGTTGGTTTTTTGAAACTTACTATACTTAAAAATCAATATTTATAACAGTATAATAAAATGAAAGTTATAAAAGACATATAATGAAAATTATTACAATTAAAATAAATTAAGTTTGATTGAAGATAAATCAGAGTTGAGTTCAGGCTCCAATTCATGAATGTAGAGGCTCTCCAAGATTTTCCTGTCGCGAGTATCAGTGACGGAGGCAAGAATCGAGAAGTCGTTGGTAGTGATGGGATGATCTTTTTCGTGGCTATGGCTACGTATGGATGAAAATTCAGGTGAGGATAGAGGAAGATTGGTACGGAAAGAAAAACCCTTGTGTTTGGCAATCCTGATGCAAAGTTGTAGGCCTGTTTGACCTACATAGCGGGCATTACAGCCAGCACACTTATACAAGTAGACTATCGAGGAGTGCAACTCTTTAGGGATTAAATCTTTGGACCTGAAAAAGTTACTAATTTTGAAGTTATTAGTAGGAATAAAAATAAAGGTGGCAAATGGGAAGTGTCTCGTTAATATAGGTCTGAGGGTTCTAATAAGGGTGTCGGTGAATCGACCTGTGTAAGGAATCTTCAGGTAAATTTTCTGTTTAGGGACATCAAAAGTGGGAGTAGGTGGTCTAAAATGGTTCTCAAGGAAGTTAAATATGATTTTATCAACAAGGTATGAAGGAAAGAGATTAAAATTAGCGAAGCTCCTTAAATATTGGAGTTCTGAATGAAAAGAAATCCAAGAGGAACATACCTTAAAGGCCCGGTTTATTCTGCCTGTAAAGCCGGACAATTTAAATTTATCTGGAAGAAAGCTGAAGAAGTGAGTGCCTAATTGGGTGGAGGTCGGCTTGCGGTAAATCTGTGTTGAAAAAGAACCATTAGTGCGAGAGACGCCAACATCAAGAAACGGAAGGAATCCATCCACTTCACATTCCATGGAAAATTTGATATTTTTATGTTGCTTATTAAGGAAATTTAAAAATAAGTCGGCATGTTCTTTGTTAGAAAAAATTAAGAAGCAGTCATCCACATATCTTTTGTAGACAATGGGTTTGAAGGCTGGGGGGCATTTTTCGAGCCAAGACTGTTCATGATAGCAGAGGAAGGCGTTGGCGAAGGAGGGACCCAGAGGTGAACCCATAGCCACACCATCAATCTGTTGATAAAGGATGTTATTAAACAGAAAAATAGAATCTGAGGTGGCTAAATTGATAAATTTTGTAAATTGTCTCTTATTGAGACCTCCTATACATTCTTGGTTAGAAAACAAAGTATTGGAAATGATTTCACGGGTTTCGGCAACAGGAACGTTAGTAAAAAGGGTCTGAATATCAAAACTCACCATAAAGGCTTGAGGGAGTGAAAGAGATGAAATATAATCCACGAATTCAAAAGAACTATGAAGGGTATGTTGGTTGTGGGTAATGGGGTCAATCAATGGCACAAGAAATTTCGAAAGACTATAGGTGGGGGTGTTAAGAGCTGAGAGGATAGGACGGAGGGGGACGTCAGGTTTGTGGGTTTTGGGAAGCCCATACAGTAAGCCTGGCTGGCTACCAGATACGTGAAGTGAGTCAAAGTTAGAGTTGACAGATTTTAGGGACCTGACAAAGTTATTAATCTTATCCTCTACTCTAAGTAAATGTTTAAAAATACAACCTGTAAGCAGTTTAAATTTTGAGACATCGTTCAAAATGTTGTTCATTTTATGAAGATAGGATGCTTTATTAAGAAGCACTACCCCTTTTCCCTTGTCGGGGCGACAAATGATGATGGATTTGTCCTTTCCTAAGTCTCTCAAAATATTGAGATCCTTAAAGCTAAAAACAGGGGAGAAAATTTTCTTTGAGTTAAATGAGTAGAAGAATTTTTTGAGAACATACCTGACATCTCCAGTCCAATCCATGCCATGAACACTATGAAGGCCAGCGAGTTGGAGAAACAATTTCTCGAATTTAAGAAAGCATTGGAAAAAGTCAAGCTTAAAAAGGGGAAGGTGGAAATCTAGTCCTAAGGAGAGGATTCTAGTTTCAGCTATGGTCAGGGCTCTGGAACTGAAGTTGGTAATTACGGAACTGCGATTAATGTTCAAGTTACTAATAAGGCCCAGCCTTTCCAGTTTAATAGTTTGTCTTTGTAAAGTGGACGTCTTAAAGATACTCACCCTCCGATTCACAAGGTACCGGAGATAACCAAAATCCAACCAAGAGACATCGTTACGAAAACCGGCACGAGCTCTATCCAACTGTTCCTCCAGTCTAAGCTTCAACCTCTGTTTGTATTGGAGTTCGGAGACCAGAAGTTTAGAAGTCCATTTGCGGTAGAGAGGAGAATTCTGTAGGGAGGATCTGTATAATTTAAATTTCATGAAATTAGGAACATAATTGTATGAAATACAAACGGTAAGAAAAACGAGGTCTGCATCAGCTTTGGCACATCTCTTTGAGAGGGACTCCAATCTTCTATAACGATGAAGTACGTCTTCATTATATCTGGTTCTTAAAATATCTGCGATTGATTTGTTCCTAGGGAACCTCAATTTATAGATGAAAAGGAAGACAAACACCGAAGATAGTGCCATAGTATATTCAGAACGTTTCGCGCTAAAGCTAAGCGCATCATCAGCTATAAGTAAATAATAAAATATAAATGAACAATGTCAATAATATTTACGATTATATAAAATATATAAAATAAATAGAAAACTAGAATTATATAAAAATTACAAAGATTACAAAAAATTATAGGAAATTACAAAAAATTACAAAAAAAATTACAAAAAAAATTACAAAAAAATTAAATCTATTATTAACCTTGTTTTACTAACCTTATACATACTGGATGAACTAAGAATGAAAGGAACAAGATTTAATCCAAACATTTATACCTAATTATACATAAATTGGTTTGGTTTTTTGAAAACTTTACTATACTTAAAAATCAAATTTATAACAGTATAATAAATGAAAGTGATAAAAGAACATTATAAGGAAATTATTACAATTAAATTAAATTAAGTTTGAATTGAAGATAAAAATCAGAGTGAGTTGGGCTCCAATTCATGAATGTAGAGGCTCTCCAAGATTTTCTGTCGCGAGTATCAGTGAT
>JABUQX010093033.1:0-7500 GCA_015478945.1 Trachelipus rathkii
TATGTACAGTAGTATCACCCTATATATAATATATAATACCCTAACTCACTATATATTATATATATATCAAAATATTATAATTACGAGATACTATATCACTTATAAAATATAATATAATATAATATAATAATATAAATATATATATATATATACATTATTTATAATATATATATATATATATATATATATTAATCTATATTATACTTAAATGATTCTAAAACTACACTGTGTTAACTAACTTATGTATATTTAAAAGAAAATGGTTTTGTGAGTTTCGTATTGTTTCGAAGCTGCATAATACATTTAAGCAATTTAGCAATATATATTATTTGTATATATATAATGATATTTATAGTTCATCGTTTGAGTCAACCCTTAATCAATATTGTATAACTTATTACTCAGTACCATAGTGTTTTATCGATTGTACTTCGTAATATTAATATATATATATAATTAATATTATAAATATAAATAATGTAGCGGCCGGTGTTATTATGCTATATAAAAACTTCAATATCAATATCCCGATCATTATTGTACGTATTACAGTGGTACCATTCCTAAAATAGACATAAGGGATATTACCTTTATATTAATATATTATATATAATATAATATATACTATATACTATATATATATATAATTATATATAATAATAATAAGGTATATATATATATAATAATATATTAAATATACCTACATATTATTATATATATATAATATATAATATATATTATAATATATATTATATTATTAAGCCGTAGTAGTATTTTTGATAGAGTGTTGGCCCCTGATCTTTATGGGCTTATTTTATTTTAAAAACAATATATATTATATTATATAATATATATTAATAATAAAAAAATAGGCTCACCGGTAGATACATAATACTCATAACTATTATATTATATAATATACAAGTATGTCTT
This sequence comes from Trachelipus rathkii, assembly GCA_015478945.1. NCBI lineage: Eukaryota > Metazoa > Arthropoda > Malacostraca > Isopoda > Trachelipodidae > Trachelipus > Trachelipus rathkii. Next base: position 934 of record JABUQX010093033.1, read on the forward strand.
ATAGTATATATATAAAAGTAATATTTATACATGAACTTATATATATCACCTATCTATATACAATTTAATATATCTTACAAAAATATAATTTAATGATAATAAATGATAACTATATAAAATATAAACTTATATATTATGATAATACAACTTATATATAATAAAGAATTCAGCCCCACGGTCTGTTACTAAGGGTGCCGCCATATTGGCCTGTATCTTATTAAACTATTATCGCTCAATATGAGTTAGACAACCGGAAGAATAGCGATTCGACTGTGAATTTATCTTCTGGTCTTCGCTAAAGAGTGATACTGCCCTGAATGAAAACACAAAATAGAAATCAATTACCACAATAATAAAAAATAATACAAATTATATCTCAAAACTACAATAGCTACAGGAAAGGAATACATTTTTGGAATCCTCGGTAAAATGTCACATAAGAAATGTAAAAAAAAAAAAAAGACAAAAAAAAAATTATTGTTAATAATTATAGTAACAATCATTAGAAGGCCTATTTAGAGACCTTTTATTGGTTTCTCGTTAAAATAAATAGACTTTCTATTAAAATTTGCTTTATACGGCAAAAATTAGGGGACTCGAGCCGACGGGGAACATAGGGGGCGGACAGTATATTCCATACCCGCCGGTAGGAGGAAGGGGAGCAGAAGGAGTACGCACGCCCAGCGCGACACACGAGACCGCAAATACCTAAAGAGCGGGGGTTCCGGAGACCTCCCCGAGGGGGGGGAATTAGTCCTACCCGGTAGTTCCCCGGAAGAGCTTCGAGAAGTCCTAACCGCACTCTGAGCCGACTCGGTGGATATACCTACTCTGGGGTTTCTATAAAAAACTAAATTAATTACAAACAAAAATATGATTCAGAAAGAATCTCTTATTATTCTAAACGCGATAACCAATAAAAGAAAAAGACACATAATGAAACAAACGTGTACCCTTCTTAATCAAGGTTAACTCACTATAAACATTATACACAATGAGATTTTATTTTTATTACGGTCATTATTTACACTGTATAGATTGTAATAATTTTCCAAGATTACCATAAATGGTTATATACAACTATTATAATACCCGCTTATGTAAGCTATTGGATAAAGTAAATAATTAGTGAGATATATAATTTTTTTTATTTATTTATTTTTTCCTTATATATACTTTTATATTGTGTTTTCACCATTTCTCTTAGGACACAAACTCTTGGACACCAGGATACACACAGACAAATCGCATAATCAACACGATCTCTCACACTCACGTAAGCCAACTACTAACATCACGCATCTTATAAAGATACACTAATGACGGCCTAATACAGACTGCTGACCTAGGTATTTACTAACATCATACTCACATCAACTACATACGATCAACTACATACATATACCTTACACTCACGCTTACTAATTACCTCATCATACATCACACTATAAAAAAGTACGATATTACTAAATAATATAAAATATAATATATAAATAATATATAAATATATTACTATACTATATATAATATATAATATTATTATACTAAACTAATTGAATAATAAAATTATATAATTTATAGCTATATATTGGATCACTTATATCTAGTATATATTCAATAAATTAAAGCTTTTAAATAAATATATTATTTTTCTTATGTAGATTATAATATAAATGTACTAAATTACATAATTATAATTAAATGGGAAAAAAGAAAAAATATACACATTTGCATATTACAGGATATATATATTATATATATATATAATATATATTATATCATAATATTTATAATATATTATATTATTTGGTTATTATATTTATATATAATATTCAGAATTAGGATTATTATTAATTATTCTAATTATATAAGTGTAAACTATATATATATATATATAATATATATATATATCATATATATATATATATATATATTACACAGTGTTTTAATTTACTATTTCTACGGATCTATTGATTGCATATCATTTAATAAATAACTATATCTTATATATATATACTATATCTCAGTGGAACACCACATCCAAATATCTAGAGGGAGGCCATGCCCTCCCTCTGCGAGGATAAAACAAAGATTGGGAATGACGGAATACAGAACACCGCAGACACATTTCTCTATGGAGACAAACTAAATAATTTCTGTGTTGGAACTATAATCCATATCCGATATAATGTGTAATAATAAAGTGCAGAGGTTAAATTAATTTATATAATTCGGTACGCTGTCAGGAAAAAATCTCAGTAGTTCTTTAGTTAAAAACTATTCACTCTGAAGAGCCATCGAGTAGAAATAGACATACATAGAATTAATATATATATAATATATAGAGATATACTGAGATAGCGCACTCTGAATTGAGCTGGGAATTGACAATTGCTGTACCAACAATTAACAAATTTCAAAAATACAGACCCAACATTCCTACTTCCAACCCCACATACTTATTATAGCACCATACCATTTTTATACCATTTTTGAATGATTTAAAATCAGCATTAGAAGAGAGGTTTTTATATCATATGGAAATTATATCTTCCTTGCAATTTGTCATACCGAACAGTTGTAATGTGCTGTAGTTGTTTTAACGAAAACCACAAAGAGTATAAAAGGAGTTAGGGTGCTCAAGATAATTTGGTCGAGGGAAAATAATGACATGGAGCGAAAACAAACACACAATATTGTAATTTTATTAAAAAATACAGAAAACTAAAGAATACAATAATAGTCAAGTCGTTCTTTATTACGTCAGTCTGTCTGTCTGTCGTCAATATCGTCTCATAAACAAAACCCCAAAATAATTATTTAATTTACAAAATAAATCAATATTAAGAAAAACAAACAAAATTATATTAAATCAAAATATCAAAAAAATCAAAAAACGTAATACATCAATCAACAAAATATATAATCAAAATATCAAAAATCAAAAAACACGTGATACATCAATCAAAAAGCATATACAATAAATTTCTTTTTACATAAATCAGGGGAACAATTTCAGGGGGATATATAAATGGACAAAAGTCCAATAGGGAATATTCAGTAAAGTATAATTAGTGGGTTAATTATTCAGAGGGTAACTTTTCAGTGGGAGTAATTATTTAAGATGGGTTAAATTTTCAGAGGGTAATTTATTTTTGTACAGGGTATTGGTATTATAGTGGGGTATTAATTATTCTTGTAACAAGTAGGGATAATTTTTTATCTTTCAACGGGTATTGTGGGTTATCAAGGTAATTTCTTCTTCCATAGGGTATTTAAGAGTGTCAAAGGGTAATTTCTTCTTCAGGGGTATTGGGTCAGGGGTATTCGTTCTCAAGGGCTGCAGAACAAATGGAGGGGAAAACAATTGATCCTCCTTTTCCACAACTGCAGACCAAATGAAAGGGTATTGGGTCAGGCAAGAGACAATCTCTGGGGACAATCCTTCCAATCTTTCAAGGGAACTTCACCACAATAAGAGGAAGAAAACAAACTGGAAGGTGGATCGTCCAGTTTTTTCAGCAACACAAGCTGAAAAAACATTACTACATAAAGCATAATAGCATTCATAACAACATAAATAATAATAATGAAAAATATATATAAATATACATATATTATAACCAATGATTTCTAATAATAATAATGAATAACTTCATGGTATTTAGAATAATAATAATAATAATAATAATAATAATAATTAATAATAATAATAATAATAATAATAATAATTATTATTATTATTATTAATTAATAAGGTATAATGAATAGTAAAAGTAATAATAATAATAATAAATAAAAAAATTGATATGTTAAGCAAAAAGCAATAACAATAATAATTAACAAATATATAGCTAGTTAGGCAAAAAGCTTATATCATAATAATAATCAATATAATAATAAATAATAATAATAATAATAATAATATAATAATAATAATAATAATAAATATATTAATTAATAATAATAATAAGAATAATAATAATAATAAATACATAATTCATATGCATAAAAAATAACACATACCATAATCCAACACACTCACAACATGCTCAGTCGCTCAGTCCAAATAGTCAACAATAACCACGGTGTAAAAAGAAAATTTTTAAAAATAAATATATTATTTACTTCCTGCAGGAAGAAAAGACTCACAATATTAGTAATCCACACCAGCATTAAACAATACAAAATAACAACAATCGTGCACTTTCAACCAAAATTATGACCAGCACGAGCGTGTGGACAGGAAAGTTAGAACCATAGGTAAGGAAAACCGAAGGAAAGGAGGTAGGATAGGGTTGTTCGATGCCTGATTGCTGTCTGGCTACCCACCTCACTTTCAACTGAATTTTATTCCAAAATTGTATCAACCTACATTCTTTCTCTCTCTCTCTCCACCCCCTCCCTTTCTCTCTCTCTCTCTCGACAAACAATAATAATAAGCAATATATAATATGATACAAAAAAAAACTTTTACAGTCAGCTCACCACACGTGCCATAAGTGAGAAGATAAAAAGATTGTGTAACATTTTCAAGGAAGATCTCGAAAGCCCACATTGAAGATTTAGTAAAAGCATGAATGGGATTTCATGAAGGGAAAATGGCATCATCAGCACAGATGTCAAAAATAGCAATAGACGGACTAGTTTCTTGTTCGCAGTCACAGTATCCAAATATTTACATTTCGTCTCAAATATTAGCAATTTTACCCTCGTGTCTACTACTTAAGTAGAAAAGAAGCTTTATCAACATTAAGACTTACTGAAATTACTTTAGAAAATACTTGGAGATTAAAAGACTTAGCTGGACTTGCCTCCAATCTAACATAATATACTCAAAATATTGACCATAAAAAACTGAAGATAGTTATCTCGGACTTTGCTCCAACATCCTCATGCCCAGGCGAATAAAATATAACCAATTTCGGCACAAGATGTTTTAGTGCATTTTATATTATTCATTATTTTTCTTCTTAGAAATTTTAAATATTTGGTCTTTCACTTTATTATTATATATATTATATATATATACTATTATATATATATATTATATTATGTTATATATATATATATATATATATATATATTATATATATAAGATATATATATATAAATAGATAATATACGAGTAACACTTTCCCTATATATATAATATAATATATATATAAAATATAATACTACTATATATATATATATATAGTATATATATAATTTAACTATATTTAAATGAACTTTCTGTTTCTAGAAATCTCAAAACGCTGAATGAAAAGGAAGACCAATGCATATTTGAACATTTATTTTATGACGACGTTTCGACACAACAAGTGTCATCATCAGGTCTATAAAGTATATTAAAACTATAATTTATAAGTGAAAATTAAAAATTACAGATTAAAAACTAAAATATGAACAATAAAGAACACAATAAAGAATAAAAAAAATAATAAAAAATGCTAATAAAATCAGTAATATAAAAACTAATAATAACAGAAATAATATTGATAATAGCAATCATAATGTAAATAATAAAGAAAATAAATAAAAATAATAAAAATAATAAAAAATAAAAAAAAAAAAAAAAATAAAAAAAATAAAAAAAAAAAAAAAAGAAAAATAAATAAAATAAAATAAAATAAATAAAAAAATAAAAAATAAAATAAAAAAAAAAAAAAAAATAACAACCATATCAGAATAATAATAATAATAATAATAAAAATAATAATAATAATAATAATAATAATAATAATAATAATAATAATAATAATAATAATAATAATAATAATAACCTAAAAACATTAAAAACACTAAAGAGTAGATAAATCCTAAATTACCTTGAGACGTTGCAGAGGAGCAATTACTGTGACAAATATTTATAAAAAATTTCAGACTGAAGTTACAATTGAAGTTCGGAGTTAAAAAATTTAGCTTTGGTGACAAAGTTAACGTTTTGAAACGATGGACTGCAGCGAAATATTCCTAGCAAATTTCTGAGAAGAGATTGTTATAATTAACGAAGCAGGACTTATGCAGTAAAATAATTGAGTGGCTGTTTTCATTACTGTTTAGTGCGGGGTTTATATATTCTCACTTGATATATAGGGTTCAAGATAAGAAGAGACTGTGTGTTCAAGGGCGAGGAAAGCAACTAAATTGTTCGAATTTCAATCGCAAAGGGGATTGAGACACAAGCTTCAGAATGAGTTCTAATTGGAGAAGATTCTTTTGTAGACAGAGGGCATAAGGTTCTGTGACTAATTCCCATGTGGGCACATGCTCGAGAACGGAGAAGTCTGGTGGTAGATCCTATATAGGAGCCTCGCTCACAGCGAGGACAGGTATACTTATAGACGACTCTGGACTCAAACAGTGCAGGGAAACGGTCTTTGTATTGAAAAAAGAGCCAATTTTTGAAGAGTTAGTCAAAATAATATTGAAGCGGATATGAGGGAACGAGTGATTAAGAGAGGACTCCAGTTCCTTTTTGAGTGCGACAGAGGTATGGCCAACAAAAGGAAATGAGAAGTATAAGTCTTTTTTTAAGACAGTGTGGGTTGGTAGTTTGGGTTG
>JABUQX010093034.1:10000-20000 GCA_015478945.1 Trachelipus rathkii
ATATATATTATATATTATATATATATATGTATATATATATATATATTATATATATATATATATATATATATATAATATATATTATATTTATATATATATATATATATATTAAATATATATATATAATATATATATTATATATATATATTAGTATAGTATATTATTAAAATTGGAATGCGAATCGAGAGCTTAAAATATTTCGTAATGAAAGTTTGCGTTTGAATATGCTTTTGGTTTCAAATTCGTATGCATTTCAATTATAACTCTTTGCCAAACTATATTTATCCTTAAAAGATGTTATGTGTTTTAAATTGTAAATATTGGAATCGTGAACCGTAACACTTTTGAGGAACTTAAATAGCTGGAGTTGATATGCTGGAATCATTATTCAAAATCAAAGCTTTTTCGTTTGAAACCTCGTGCTGTTAAGTCGCTAATCGAACTCGTCCTGTAAAAAAGTTTATTAATTTCTGTCGTTCGAAAGAAGTGGATGCTTTTAAATAGAACTCCCTTCCTACTTTTGTTAAGTGTTAGTTATAAAAAAGTGTTAAATCGTATGATCACTAAGGCCTTATAAACCGTGATTAAATGTAACTTCATTCAAGTGCATTGTAACGCTTTTTATTTTCATTAAACTAACGCTTAATCTTCAAGTCAACTTTATCTTCGTATCTTCGTAAATTAATAGTCAATCGATGCGTAAAGGAATTATTTACTACCTATACTAAGAGGCCGGTGGTATTAACTAATTACACCGGTGTTGAAACTAACAATTTCAAATTCCTTTTGGACTAATTGGATAAGAAGTTTCAGTTTATCAACAAGTAAGTTTGTTACGTTCCTTTTTTTATAGGTTGATAATTCCATTTATTTGTGCATTAAAACACATAACATTTATCAATTCAAAGTTTACTGTCGTAAATTTATTATTCTTAACTCGAATATAATAACTACGTTGGTATTAAGGTTGTATCTGTAAATATTCTACTTGCATAGATACAATTTTAATAATTTTTGAAATTGTTAGTTAATGTTTGCAATTTTTGAAATTGCTAGTTAATTTTTGAAGTTTTTCAATATTTCATAAGAATCAATTTTTTGTAAATTTGTTCAAATTTGTGTAAACCTTATGAAAGGCAAACTTAAAGTTTTTTCTTGCATCGAGTTTGAGACTAGACAGGCATATTCAAGCGCGATTTATTTCCATATGTTGGGCGTATCAATTATATATAATAATTGATTGAAAGATTTACTAGTAATTTTTTTTGTTTTTTTTGTTGATTTTTTGATAAAGGTGTCTTAACATTTTTTTTAATTTGAAGGCCGTATAAAGTCACGTGTTTATTACAATTTAAGACTTTAAAATAATTTCGACATATACAGTGCGCATTCGATATTTTTCTTATACATTCGACATTTTGTATGCGCAGTTTTGGTTTTCCGACATAGTCTATGTGCAGTGTTTATTTTTCGACATAGTCTATGCGCAGTGTTTGTTTTTCGACATAGTCCTATGCGCGGTGATTGTTTTCACATAGTCTGTGCGCAGTTATTGTTTTTCGACAAGTCTATGCGCAGTTTTGGTTTTCCGACATAGTCTATGTGCGTAGTGTTTATTTTTCGACATAGTCTATGCGCAGTGTTTTGTTTTTCGACATAGCCTATGCGCGTGATTGTTCTTCGACAAGTCTATGCGCAGTTATTGGTTTTTCGACATAGTCTATTGCGCAGTTTTGTTTCCGACATATCTATGTGAGTGTTTATTTTCGACATAGTCTATGCGCAGTGTTTGTTTTTTTCGACATTTAGGCCTTATGCGCGGTGATTGTTTTTTGACATAGTCTATGTGCAGTGTTTGTTTTTGTCGACAAGTCATATGCCACAGTGTTGGTTTTTTCGACATAGCCTATGCGCGGTGATTGTTTTTCCGACATTAGTCTGTGCGCTGTTTGTTTTTCGACATAGTCTATGTGCAGTGTTTGTTTTTTGACATAGCCTATGCGCGGTGTTTATTTTTCGACAGTCTATGCGCAGTGTTTATTTTTCGACATAGCCTAATGCGCGGTGATTGTTTCGACATTATCTAATGCCAGTAGTTGTTTATCGACATAGTTTATGCGCAGTAGTTGTTTTTCGACATAGATTTTCGACATAGACATAGCCTATGCGCGGTGATTGTTTTCCGACATAGTCTGTGCGCAGTGCTTGTTTTCAACATAGTCTATGCGCAGGGTTTATTTTTCGACATAGTCTATGCGCATGGTTTAGTTTTCGACATAGTCTATGCGCAGTGTTTGGTTTTCGACATAGCCTATGCGTGGTGATTGTTTTCCGACATAGTCTGTGCGCAGTGTTTGTTTTTCGACATAGTCTATGTGCAGTGTTTGTTTCTTGACATAGCCTATGCGCGGTGTTTATTTTTCGACATAGTCTATGTGCAGTGTTTGTTTTTCGACATAGCCTATGCGCGGTGTTTATTTTTCGACATAGTCTATGCCCAGGGTTTATTTTTCGACATAGTCTATGCGCAGTGTTTATTTTTCGACATAGTCTATGCGCATGGTTTATTTTTCGACATAGTCTATGCGCAGTGTTTGGTTTTCGACATAGCCTATGCGCGGTGATTGTTTTCCGACATAGTCTGTGCGCAGTGTTTGTTTTTCGACATAGTCTATGTGCAGTGTTTGTTTCTTGACATAGCCTATGCGCGGTGTTTATTTTTCGACATAGTCTATGTGCAGTGTTTGTTTTTCGACATAGCCTATGCGCGGTGTTTATTTTTCGACATAGTCTATGCCCAGGGTTTATTTTTCGACATAGTCTATGCGCAGTGTTTATTTTTCGACATAGTCTATGCGCATGGTTTAGTTTTCGACATAGTCTATGCGCAGTGTTTGGTTTTCGACATAGCCTATGCGTGGTGATTGTTTTCCGACATAGTCTGTGCGCAGTGTTTGTTTTTCGACATAGTCTATGCGCAGTGTTTGTTTTTTGACATAGTCTATGCGCGGTGATTGTTTTTCGACATAGTCTATGCGCGGTGTTTATTTTTCGACATAGTCTATGTGCAGTGTTTGTTTTTCGACATAGCCTATGCGCGGTGATTGTTTTTCGATATAGTCTATGCGCAGTAGTTGTTTTTCGACATAGATTTTCGACATAGACATAGTATATGCGCAGTGGTTGTTTTTCGATATAGTATATGCGCAGTGGTTATTTTTTGACATAGTTACTGCGCACTAGTGTATTATTTCTCATTCGTTCCATTCTTTCTCGATTTGTTCTTTCTACTATCAATATGGACATCATTCAAGACTTAGATCTGAAAGAGGCTGCTGATTTTCAAGACCTAATGCCTACAGATCTTTCAGGAGAGGAAATATCTAGCCTCAAGTCAAGTCTTCTTAAAGACTTGGGTCCTCTTAGGTTAAAAAGGGGACACTTAAGAAGAAAACTTACTCTCTGTTGTAAACACTTTCCTATAGAAGAGGAAGGTGATGAGGACTCTCCCACCTTTTACGATCCAGTTGTTGTAAAAACTGTGTTTGAAAAGGTGACAACAGTCATGAGTGAAATTAAAGCTCAAGACACCATCATTGAAAACTTAATATTGGGGGCTGAATATACGAAAGTTGACCAAGCCATACTTGACGAAGAACTTACAGCCACTGATACCTACCATATTAAGATGGCTAAAGCGCTTCACTTGTTAAAAGACAAGTATGGTTATAACTCGGATTCAAGAAAGTCGTCTAGTGCCTCTTCAGAGAAGTCAAACTCAAAGGAGAATTGCTGTCATTATCCTTCTAGCTTAAAGATTCCTGCCTTAAAGTGTAGAGATTTCTCGGGAGATAAAGACAAGCATTCTTTCCGCTCTTTTCTCCAATCTTTCAATAACGTATATGGAGAGAGAAGAGACATCTCAAAGGCCATCAAACTTCAATATTTAAAATCACATTTGAAGGGATATGCTCTGAAGGACATTGAGTTCTTGTCAGGCACGGATGACAATTATGATGTTGCCTTAACCATCTTAAAGGAACATTATCTAGATAAAGCATTCATTATTGACTCTATTTTACATGAGTTAGATTCGGCTCCGCCTCTTGACGGAAGACAGTTGGAACCTGTCCGGTCTTTCATTTTAAAGGTTCGTGCTAACTTGAAGGAACTTAAGGAACTTGGAGTTGACTTTTTTCAAGAGGATTCATCCGGTTGCAAGTTAATAAGTCATATCGTGGTTGATAAGCTTCCTATTTCATTTTTGAGAGAGTTGAAGCTGTCTACGAAGGAACAATATCCTTCCATCAACCTCATATTCAAAGAACACAATCAAATCATTCATAATATGGAAAGATTTCGAACTCCAAAATCTTACACTCAATCTCCCTCTTCTGGTTCTTCTCGTTCTTCTTTTGATTCAAAAAGGAGAAACAGAAATGGGAAAAAGTTTCCTTCTGTACCATCTGAACAGAGTTATACTTTCAATACATCTAAAGGTGATAGTGTAAATAAAAAGACATCATCTCCATCTTCGTCAAATATTCAAGCATCTTCTGAAATTAAATGTAAGTTGTGCAGTGGGAAGCATTTCCTTTCAGAATGCACAGTTTATGAATCTCCTAAGGCCAAAAGGGACAGATGTGTCGTGCTTAAGCTGTGCAGCAACTGTTCCAGCTTGAAACATATGGTGGATAAGTGTCCAGCAAAAACACTCAACCTTAAGTACCCTTGCTTAAATTGCAAGAGTAGAAAGCATCTCACAGCTCTTTGTCCATCTGAAATTCGTACTCAACATCGGAACAACAATCGAAAAGATGCCGATGAAGAAAGTAATTCTGGTATTAGCAACCACTTGTGTATCAATACCGGACAGTCATCTGCCTCCCAAATCTTACCTACCATCACCATCACAGTAAGACACAAGAATAAGTCTGTGCCTGTTCGTTCATTAATCGACTTAGGTTCACAGAGAACCTATGCTAGTCCAAGATTGCTCAATAAATTCGACATCAATTGTGAGCAATTACCCAAGATTGAAAATCCCATCAAAACCTTCATCGGAGAGCAGGTTCGTTCCTCTTATTTGGCTAGTTTGGACCTCAACTGTTGTTGTGATTCATTTATATCAATTCCTGTTCTTGTAGATCCTTCTTTAGATGTGGGTTTTACTGTTAATGGACTGGCATCTGCTATTTGTAGAATTTCGTCAAAATACAAAGTAGCTGATAACTCATTTGTAGGTCCTTATGGGGACTCTGTGAATAACATCGACCTTTTGCTTGGCACTGACGCTCTTTGTCATATGAGGCACTTCCAAATGGTAGAATGTTTGGAAGAAAGTGCTATTTCAACTTGTTTCGGTTTAGTTCCTTTCGGTCCTGTGGATTCTTTTCTACTTCCACATCAAAAAGACTTTCTGTACAGAAAGCAGTCTGTTAGCTCATCGCGAGAACATGATGAGGAAGATTCATGACTAACAATGTCTGTCTCTTCATTGCCCTACCAATTTGTCAACGCTCCTCAAACCCTCGTAAACTCAATCCTAGATCCCCATCCTTCCTACCCTGATGTCATCGATCTTTCCTCGAATCAAAAGGATACTGAACTTGGTCTGGAGCATCTGTACAGTCTGGAGTCCATGGGAATTCAGGAAGAGAAAGATTATGGTACTACCGACAAAGAATTTATAACTAAATTCCACAACTCCATTCAATTTATCGATGGAAAGTACCACATCGAAATCCCTTGGATTCAGGATTTGCTGCATCAAGTTCCATCCAACTATAATGTTGCTTTAAGTACACTAAAACGAGTCAAGAATCGTCTCAACAATCAGGGACTCGACAAAGCATACAGTGATGTCTTTAAAGAACAGCTGAAAAACGGCATAATTGAAATCATCAAAGTATCTCCGAAGGACTTCCATAAATATGTATGGGTTCCCCACAGGCCTGTCATAAGAATGACTGATCAGGTATCAACTAAGATTAGACCTGTATTCAATTGCAGTCTTCGTACAAAAGGAGCTCCTTCCCTTAATCAAGCCTGTTATCCAGGTATAGATTTGTTGGTTCCCCTTCTTCGTCTTCTTTTAGCTTTTAGAACCAATAAATATGTGGTTGTTGCGGACATATCTAAAGCTTTCTTACAAATCTATCTCAAGCAAGAAAGTGACCGTAACAAGTTTTGTTTCTTCTGGGAAGAAGATGGCAGGCTTGTTACTTATCGGTACGCAACCATCATATTCGGACTTGCTGTTTCTCCCTACATTTTGGGAGCTGTTATTAGACACCACATTCAGAATAACTATCCTTATGATTTAGTCTCTCGTCTTCTGATAAATAATCTTTATGTAGATAATTTTATTTACACTCACTCGTCCCCAGAAGTACTGAGAAACATTTACACCACATCAGTTCAAAGAATGAAGGAAGGAGGATTCAACTTGTGTTCTTGGAACACTAACCATTCAGATCTTAAGGCTCAAATAAAACAGGATAACATGTTTTCTTCCCATAACTGCGAAGAGGAAAAAGTTCTAGGTTACCTTTACCATCCTGGTAATGACACCCTGAGACTCGCAGACTTTGAGTTATCATCAGTCAGTTCAAAAAGAGATCTGCTCTCTCAAGTTAATAAAATCTTTGATCCTCTTTCTTTGTTTCTTCCTGTCACATTGAGAGGGGTCTACTTTTGATGAGACGTATATGGGAAAAACAAATGAGTTGGGACGACTCTATCGATCTTGAAATAAAGGAGGATTGGGAAAAATTAAGGGCCGATCTTGACTCTCTTAAGAGTTTATCGTTTAATCGTTTTTGTTTTGATACCTCATCGACTAATGCAACCCTTAACATCTTTTGCGATGCTAGTTCAAAGAGCTATGGATTTGCGGCTTACATCACCTCCCCAGAACAAGGTCCTTCGTTAATGTGGGCCAAATCTAAAGTAGCTCCTCTCAAGGGAAAAACCCTTCCTTGTTTAGAGCTTTTATCCATCTTTCTGGCGCTTAAATGCCTTCCGCAGATCGTGACTAGCCTACAAGAGGTTGAATTTAGTAAGGTCAACGTCTTCTCTGACTCCCAAATCGTTCTTGCATGGGTAGCTGGAGGAGGTAGCAGGACAAAACAAATTTTCGTTCGGAATCGTATACAGGACATTAAGAGTATGGTTTCATCTATGAGGAACGATAATTTAATACCGATCTCATTTAACTACGTCAAAACAGATGAAAACCCTGCAGACCTTATAACTCGTGGTTTGTCCTGTCGCGAATTCATGAAGAAGCTCGAACTATGGAAGAATGGACCAGCTTGGCTTAAACACGACCAAGTGTATTGGCCTAGTTATCAGCAAACTAGGAGTGTACAGGAAGGGCTTTCAACTACCTTCACAGTCATTCAAGCTCCACCTCCTCCTGTTATTGACATAGCAAAGTATTCTTCCCTTTCAACTTTGTTAAGAGTATGTGCTTTACTCTACAAATTCGGCACATCTTCCATCGATCCTACTGAAAATGATAGGAAAGCTCGACTTTTCTTGCTCAAGATTATGCAACAAGAAAGTTTTCCTGTCGAACTTCGTTTTTTGAGAGAGATCCAATCGGGGTCAACTTCTTCAAAACCACCTGATTTAGTTTCTCGCCTGAACTTCTTTTTGGACGATTTGGGTCTTATAAGAAGTAAAGGACGGTTGTCTCGCACTAACTACTATAGTTTCGAGATAGTCAATCCGGTAGTCCTTGGCAAGTCCCATCATCTTACCACCCTGATTGTCAGAGATGCACATGTTTCTTGTAAACATCTCGGCATTCAAGCAACTTTGACCTTCATTCGTTTAAAGGGCTACTGGATAACTTCAGCTCGTCATACAATAAGAAGAGTTTTATCGGAATGTGTGACTTGTACAAAGTTCAACAGCTTTTCTTATTCTTATCCGAAGTTTACTAATTTCACAAAAGCGCAAGTCAATTTCTATCGTCCTTTCTCAAATGTTGGAGTGGATTTTACTAAACATTTTTTCATTAAAATTAAAGGGTCCACCCAACCTCAAAAAATGTATATTCTTCTTTACACCTGCCTCAATATTCGTTGTGTTTATCTGGATCTTATCCCAGATATGTCTGCTAGGGCATTCGTTCAATCTTTTCAACGCTTTGTGGCTAGGTTTGGAGTCCCTGAATTTTTATATAGCGACAATGCCCGGTCTTTTAATAAAGGTGCGGATGCTCTCGAGCAGTTTGTTGTATCAGAGGTGGGTTCCGAATTTTTGCGTAAAAATCACATTAAACATATCCGCATTCCCCTATACAGCCCTTGGATGGGAAGTATGTGGGAAAGGTCAATTCGGACTGTTAAAAATTGTCTCTATAAGACTGTTGGACGTAAAAATTTGGAATATTTCGATTTCACAACAGCATTGGCAGACATTGCTAATGCTATCAATTCGAGGCCATTAACATATACTTCTTCGGATAATGATATAGTGCCTCTCACGCCTAACTGTTTTTTAAAACCGTTAGCTAATACAAGTATCGTTTTAAACGAGCCCATTCCTACCGATTCCCCTTCAAGAGAAGAACTAATCCAATCCCTTAAACGATCTACTGAAATATTCGAAGACTTCCGGACTCGGTGGTATAATGAGTATTTATTAAGTTTGAGAGAGATGGGAAAAGACCTCTATCAAGTCTCATGGAAAAATAGGGTGAAAGTAGGAGACATCGTACTTATTAAAAGTCCGGTCAAAGAGCGACCTTATTGGCAAATGGGCATTATTCAACTGCTTATTTATGGAGATGATAATAAGGTTCGCTCAGTCCAGGTTCGAACTCCTGGAGGTCAAATGAATGTTTACCCCATAAAGCATTTATTCCCTTTAGAGCTATCATTAACACACAGTGGAAATCAAGTCAAATCTCAAGGAAATAGTTCTGCTTCAAATTCAATGGTGCCACTACCACCATCATCTCAGCAAGTAACAATTCCTGCCCCTACCACAATTAATGATACTCCCGCGGTTGCAAATTCATTGCGTCCCAGAAGGAAAGCAGCTATAGTAGCACGTTCGAAATTTTTGAATATCGGTAATGAATCGGAATCGGAATCGGAATCATCCGAGAGTTCTGATTAATCAAATTCTTTTGTTTTGTTTTTTTGTTTTTTTTTAAATGACACGAATTCGTCGAAATCCGTGCCATCGCCCCCGCCCAGTGTATTAAAATTGGAATGCGAATCGAGAGCTTAAAATATTTCGTAATGAAAGTTTGCGCTTGAATATGCTTTTGGTTTCAAATTCGTATGCATTTCAATTATAACTCTTTGCCAAACTATATTTATCCTTAAAAGATGTTATGTGTTTTAAATTGTAAATATTGGAATCGTGAACCGTAACACTTTTGAGGAACTTA
Organism: Trachelipus rathkii; assembly: GCA_015478945.1. Taxonomy (NCBI): domain Eukaryota; kingdom Metazoa; phylum Arthropoda; class Malacostraca; order Isopoda; family Trachelipodidae; genus Trachelipus; species Trachelipus rathkii. Next base: position 19,413 of record JABUQX010093034.1, read on the forward strand.
AATAGCTGGAGTTGATATGCTGGAATCATTATTCAAAATCAAGGCTTTTTCGTTTGAAACCTCGTGCTGTTAAGTCGCTAATCGAACTCGTCCTGTAAAAAAAGTTTATTAATTTCTGTCGTTCGAAAGAAGTGGATGCTTTTAAATAGAACTCCCTTCCTACTTTTGTTAAGTGTTAGTTATAAAAAAGTGTTAAATCGTATGATCACTAAGGCCTTATAAACCGTGATTAAATGTAACTTCATCAAGTGCATTGTAACGCTTTTTATTTTCATTAAACTAACGCTTAATCTTCAAGTCAACTTTATCTTCGTATCTTCGTAAATTAATAGTCAATCGATGCGTAAAGGAATTATTTACTACCTATACTAAGAGGCCGGTGGTATTAACTAATTACACCGGTGTTGAAACTAACAATTTCAAATTCCTTTTGGACTAATTGGATAAGAAGTTTCAGTTTATCAACAAGTAAGTTTGTTACGTTCCTTTTTTTATAGGTTGATAATTCCATTTATTTGTGCATTAAAACACATAACATTTATCAATTCAAAGTTTACTGTCGTAAATTTATTATTCTTAACTCGAATA
>JABUQX010093034.1:27500-32500 GCA_015478945.1 Trachelipus rathkii
ACGCTGTATTTGCAACGCAAAAAACTCACAGCAGTTTTTCTTCTTTCTCTCGCATTTTCTCAATTGTTTTTTCAGTTTGAAGATTTGATCTACACGACCTCTACCACTCCTAAATGCACCTTGTACTTTGCCAATCAGTTCCACAGTCACTAGAACAACCTTTCGAAAAAATTACAGCATATATCTTTCTAAACACTCAATAAGCTAATTCATATATTCCACAGTTTTTCCGCGTATTCCCTTTGCCATATATAAGGTCACTATTACTTATCTCCTTCAATCCTTCGGATTTATACTCTTTATAACACTTTGTTTACATAGCTTTCCATATACGTTGCCCATCTTTGCCTTCATTCTTGGATAATTTACCAGTAATTCATCTGTCTGCGGATTCACCTTTCTCAACTTTCTCACCTCTACTATCTATTCCTCCTCTATTGCTCATCCTCAAAATACTTATTTTCTTCTTTGTATTATCAAACCCACACACATTCACTATCAGCTCTTCATTACTGCCAATGTTATGCAGATTTTGGAAGTGTTCCCTTCCACACTCTCCTCACATCATTTCATCAGTTCGAAAACACAATTCCTATTTATTGCTCTATAGAAGATTCCCTTAGTCTCTTTCTTAAACTTTCTTTATTCCTTCAGAAGAGCTTCCTATTTTCATTGTAAGTTCTTATTCTTCTCCTGTGAACTCTTCATTAACTCTTTTTTCTTCTCCGTATGCAACTTTTAGTCTTCTTATTTTCCTCCTGTATTATGTTTTATAAAACCTTTTTGATACGTCTCATGTGGCTTTTAGCAATCCAATCAGCCATTTTTTTACTTTTTACCCGCTTGCATCACCTCTTCATTCCACCATCCATTGACATTCTTACTTTCTACTTTAAGCACATCCGCATACTTCTCTTGCACTGCTAACAAAGGCTTCGTCATTTGGGTTCAGATTTGTTCAGTACCTTTGTTCACATTCAGTGATTTTATTTACAGATTCTCTCACATATTCGTTATAACTTGTTCAACGTAACTTCTCACTCTTAGTTTCTCTCACTTCTTTCCTTATCTTTTCCTCTCCATCCAATTCCTCCACTAACTTAATCTTACTGAAACAACATAATGATGCTGATATTCCACCCTTATCCCCGTCACTGATTTAACGTTCATCTCATACTTCAACATCTCCTTCTCCATCAACAATAAAATCAAACATACTTTTCACTTCGATACATCTCTACCTACCAACTCTCGTATATCTTCTGAAAACCCTTGTGCCCGAATGATGTATTATTTACTCTATACTCTCTCCTCACAGAAATTAATAATCTTTCCTACATTGTCATTTTCTTCGTAACCCAAAGGCACCAGTTTACATCTCTTTTTTGATCACCTTATCCTTCATTTAAATCGTCAACAAAATCAATCAGAAGCCAACTCACTCGCATCCAAAGATCATTAGACTACCAAGAAAGTCACACTATTCTCACATCAATCCCTCAGATGGAACAGTATTTACACACTACACTACATTGACTTCTCAAACTTTATATTTAATCACTAGAATTCTACTGCTCACATAACCAAAATCCTCCATAGATCTGTGCCACAGGACACTCATCAGAATCGCAACTCCTTTTCTCCCCCTCTCATTCCTCTCCACTCCAGAACACAAACATTTTGTCCCAATTCTTCTTCGTCTTCACTAATTTCCTTTCATTCTTTGTTCAGTAATATGCAAGCAAATCAAAATCTTAATTCATAAATATCCATCAGTTTTCTCCTTCTCACCACTTCTTCCACTAACCATTCATGTACCATAACTATCATGATAATATCGCCAGAAGATACAAGGTCTCTTACTTCGATACGACCGGATTCAAGGCATGCATAAGCATTTCACTTTACAAAAGTGGTAACAGGTTTTCCAATCCAACAACCATTGTCCCTTTAGTAACCTCCTACGACAAGCAGAACATACGCTGTGGGAACTCTTTCTCTCTCCCCCACTCAGGGATATATGAAAAAGGTGTTCTCTGTAATAGTAATAGTGTTTTATGGTCTGTTTTGAATAAATGGTCTAATTATTCCTGTGTAAGAAGTGTGAATATGTGTGCCAAACGGTGCGAATGTGGGGCCTTGGAGTTCATGGATGTACCGACACCTCAAATCCACGATGGGAGGTAATACTCATCGTTCATATAGTATATATTCTTATATTTATAGTATTCAATAATATATATCAATGTATTTGTGTATATGTAGATTTCTATAGTATACTATATCTATATATATATATTATATATATTATTAGAGGTGTGTGTGACATCCGCATATCCGCATCCGCATCCGCAACCAAATCTCTGGAAACATCGCGTCCGCAATTCCACATTCGAACGACATCCGCATTCCGATCGCACTTTTTGTCAAATGAGGATGCGGATGTGAATATAATTATAGTATATATATATATTATATATATATAAATATATAGTATATATATAATATATATATATATATTTATTAAATTTTAATAATTTAATAAAAAATAAAAAATAAATATATTTAATATTAAAATATTTTAAAAATTTATTATTATATATATATATATATATATTATTATTATTGCAGTCTCATATAAAACAATTTAATAATTTTTTTTTTTTTTTTGTTTTTGTCTTTGTTTTTTTTTTTTTTATATTAAGATGCTTATTTTGTTGTGAAAGTTTTAAGTAATTCAATTTTTTCGCAATTTTTTCAAATTTTATACAAATTTACTCTAAGATAACAGGACGAATTTTCGTGAAAAATGACAACTTACAACATAAAGCGTTCGTAACTAACTTGTAACTTTCCACTCAGATTTTAAAGTCAGTCTTGTGTTGTCTGCTTTCACGTACAGATTATTGAGATATTATTACTGTCTTAAATTTATTTGAAAATTGTTGTTTTTCTTAGTGGTTGTAATTTTATTAAATTTTTAAATTTTTATTATTTTAGTGGTTATAATTTTATTATTTTTTTTGTCTTTGTTTTTTTGTAATTAAAAGCTGATTGGCCTTTATGTATATTTAAAAGGAGCTTCGTTCGTATGTACGTATAGCTGAAATGAATGCGTGACGTCATACTGTGACGTGGGTTTGCGTAAGTGCTTTATATTCTGTCGTCACACTGTGTATATTACAGAATATGCGGGATATATATATATATATATATATATATATATATATATATATATATATATGTTTTATTATATATATATATATATATTTATACTATAATATATATATATATATATAAAAATATATATATATATATATATATATATATATATATATATATTGGTATGTTCGCATAGTGTTTGAAAATCTGGCAATATATGGGAATATATATATGAAACTAGCAACATGACAGTTTAATACGTAAACTATGCTAAATAATATTGGTTTTTAGTTTGAAGGTATCGTCTTTTATGTGAACATCTCTTTAAAAGTGCGTCTATAAATGACTAGTGATGTCAATTTTGTCTATAAATGAATTAATAGGTGACGAAAGTACTTTATTGGCCTTTCTACAATATAACAAGTTAATCGTAGAAACAAAAACATGTATACACTGTGATATTCGATGTGAGTTAACTAAGCAAGGACAGAAATATAACTTTTATTGTAAAGGATGCATATTTTTCTGCTACTGAAAAAAATTCCTGGCTTGCTGATATTAGACTTTCTTATGAAAAGGTTATGTTATTAGTATTTTTTTTTCTTCAAGAATCTACCGTAACTCAAGTGACCAATTTTTTGGAAATTTCAAATAAAACCACTGTAGATTGGTTTTCCTTTTGTAGGGAAATTTGCATTAGCGAAAATATTTTAAATTCTTCTAAATTAGGAGGCCAAGGGAAAGTAGTCGAAATTGATGAAAGTGCTTTCGGCAAAAGAAAATATCATAAAGGAAGAGTTGGTAAAACTACGTGGGTTTTTGGAGGAGTAGAACGCGGATCAACGAAATCTTTTCTAATTCCAGTCGAAAAACGCGATTCTGAAACTCTAATGAAAATAATTGAAGAAAATATTTTACCAGGCACGACTATAATTTCTGATTGTTGGAAGGCGTACAATGATGTGAAGGACAAATTTAATCATCTTACTGTGAACCATAGTTACAATTTTGTTGACCCTATTACAGGGGCACATACGAATACAATTGAAGGAAACTGGTTTCAGGTAATTTGTAATTTTTTTAAGCTTTTCGATACGTACGTTACTATATATTTTAAATTCCTGGCTTGCTATTTTTTAGGTTAAGTCACTAATTCCTAAGAGAGGAAGGAAAAGAGAACATCTAGTCGGCTATTTAGCAAAATTTCAATTTCTCAAAAAGTACACAAGAGATCAACGTTTTGAAAATTTTTTTGAAGCCGTACAAAAATTTCAAACTTGTTGAGGTAATATTTAACCATATTATATATATATATTATATATATATTATGTATATATATATATATATATATATATATTATATATATATATATTATATATTAGTATTATATATATATATTATATATATATATAATATAATATGGGCTTATTTTGAGTATTTACAGCTTTTTAGGGGGTTCGAGCCAATGGGGGACGAGGGGGGGACGTTTCATACCCGGAGGGGATGGTCGGAGGAACGCCCCGCGAACCCAAAGACCAAAAGAGAGCGGGGGTTCCGGAGACCATCCCCGGAGGGGGAGATTAGTCCCCGTAGTTCCACCTAGAGGCGAGTAAACCGACTCCATGACATCGGGCGGACCACCCGTGGGCTATTCGTTTAGTGATATACCCCAAAAAACAATAATCCCAAAAATGAGTTTTTGGGACATTTATTCGCAACAATCTATTCGTACTCTAAAATCTCAAAACCATTTGGGACATTTGATTTTACTATATATATATATATATATATATATATATATATATATATTATTATATATATATAATATATATTATACT
>JABUQX010093035.1:5000-7500 GCA_015478945.1 Trachelipus rathkii
CATATAAAGGACGTGGAAGGTCGGCCATACCCATTTACAAGTGGCACATTGATGTGTAAAGTCCACATTAGAAAGAAACGACCTCATCAGCTATAAAATGATGGAACATTTTTTAATCAGAATTGAAAATCTCATCTATATGCTACTGGAATTCATTCAAGAAATAGATGACTCTGCAGGATATATAAGGGACATAATCAATTGCATTTTTTCATTCATCGGTATACTCTTGCAGTGTAAAGATAGTATAGGAAAGAAGCTCCAGCTACATAAGTAATAAGCATGGAGAGAGTATTCATTGGAACGAGATCACAGAGAGGATACGGTCTTGGAGGATTTTTCACTAAGCTATTGCGAAGCGCCATCCCAGTGTTTAGAAGAGGGGGTGAATATCTAGGTAAAAAAGCTATAAGAACAGGTCTGCACACGATGCAAGATATAGCAACAGGAGCCAATCCTCGTGCTTCATTAAAAAGGCGGATTGCCGAGGTTTCCGACGAGATGCTCGATGACGTTAAACGCAAAATAAGACGTAAAATGACAGGGCAGGGCAGGTCTAAAGTTAAAGGACGCAGGAGTGTCACAAGTAGGAAAAAGCCAAAGACGAAGAGAGCTCTGAAGAAGAAGCAAGTCCGCAAGAAAATCACAGTGCGGAAAAACCCTAAGGCTAAAAGGCCCAAATCTACAAAACGTATTGATGTATTCACCATTTAACTACTAAATGGTATCTTTAACTACAACTTTCGGCTAACATGTATATAAGGGGGTACATCTGAAGTCTTGTTCATTATTCAGCCTAACACCGCCCCGACAAGATGCATTTCCTTCACCCTGCTAGTCCAGACTGCTGCAAGAGCGAATTGGATCTCTTCTCGATGAATCCTACTCAGATTAGCGTGAGCGACAGCAACTTCATCAGCATTAATCCCACACACTCGATCACCAGCACTGACGTTCCTTTAGAGTTCAATATCCCAGGCACATCAGACCAGTATCTAGATCCATCTAATGTATTTCTATATTTTAAAACGAAATTGACAAACCCTGATGGTACAGACCTTCCTACAGGTGGCGACCACATAGTGTATACAGAGCCGAACTTCCTATACACTTGTTTTAGTCAGATTGATGTTTACCTCAATGAAACTTCGCTCGGCACTTCAGCAGCTAGTCATCCTTATAGAAGCTACATAGAACATCTACTGAACTTTTCTGATGATGCTAAGCAGTCTCATCTTCAATCATGTGGTTTTTACAGCTTCAAAGATGAGGATACACATGCAGCTAAAGCTGCTAAAGTCATAAATAACACTTACGAATTCTACGGTCGTTTAAATGGTGATATATTCTCTCAGGAAAGACTTATTATACCATCTGTAGATGCCAAAATCCGCTTGTCCCGATCAAGCCCGAAATTCGCACTTAAAATAAAAAGTGATCCTAATGCTACAACTGCATGTCCAGAACCTATCTTCAAACTGCTAGAGGCTTTTCTCTATGTTAGAAAGGTGAAGTTATTTCCCCAAAGGCATTTGGAAATTGAGAAGTCGCTTTTAACAACCACAGCCAAGTACCCAATCAGAAGAGTGGAAACCAAGGTATTTAACTTCACTCACGGTTTATCAAGCATCAGCATTCCAAATATTGTTAGCGGAAATCTACCTCAAAAAGTAATAGCTGGAATTGTAGAACACGAGGCATATTCAGGACATTATAAAAAATCAACATATAAATTCGCCCCTTTCAACCTTAGGGGTGTCAGTTTACATGTGAATGGGCAGCCATACGGACGTGATTATGAAATGTCGTATAATGGGGTACAATCTCTATGTTCGCGACCTTTCCACGATCTAATAGCCAACACTGTTTCATGCGGTGATAGCGGTACGGGTATGAATCTTGAAGAATACGCGACGAATAGTAACTTGTATGCGTTTGATCTCAGCCCGGATCTTTCAGCTTGTAACGCAAGTCATTTAAACATTCTGAGAAAGGGGACATTAGGCCTCAATCTTTCATTTAGCGGAAGTCTGCAGACATCCATTACCGTCATCGTTTATCTGGAACACCCTCAACTTATTGAAATTGACAGAGCCCGTAATGTGCTTTTGAATTACTAGAGATGAATGAAGAAGAAATAAAAGCTATGTTTAAAAACGAACCTCGATTTTTAGGGGTGTTCGCTATTAATGAAGTAGATTCTGTGAGGTTGAAGAAGGATAGTGGATTCGTTGAAGAAGGATAGCGGCTTCGTGTTCAACACTTCACATCGAGATGTGACATCGTCGGGCCACTGGATTTCCATCTACAAGGAGAAGAACGGAGATGTGTACCTGATTGATTCTTTAAACTTGAAATTTATTCTGGATGATCATTACATCATTTCCTTTTTAAAATGTAACAATATAAATTATGTAAAAACTTTGGTTAGGGCTGTCCAACCATCGTTCTCTGCTTTATGCGGCATTTATTGTATTTATTTCATTAAGTGTTTTTTAAA
>JABUQX010093035.1:15000-30456 GCA_015478945.1 Trachelipus rathkii
ATGCTCTCCCACGACAGCCATCAGAAAACACAAAGGTCATTTCCTAATTTCAATACTTTATCTGCCCTCAACTCTCTACAACATCCTCTAATGTTCCCACCTTACATCATTTAAAACAAAAAAAATAAATAAAAAAACTTTAATGCTGGAAATAACCAACTACAAAAAAAAATGCAGAATCACACAAGTCTTTCTTAACTTCACGTAAAATTAAAACTAATTTTGTGCTCACTTGGCTAGATTAACACATCATTAGGAAACGAAAAGATAATAAAAGTTTTCCTTTGGTGAAGACATTTTTTTTTCTCATAGTGAGAGATTTAGAACTTTACGTTGAATATTGCAGAAAAAAAACACACAAACCTATATCTACACACATAGACATACACATACACCCACAACTACACACATGGGTACACACACACCTATAACTACACACATAGACACACGCACACACACACCACGACTACACTCATAGACGCACACAAACACACAAACACACACACACACACACACACACACACATATTATTATATATATATATAATATATATATATATATATATATAAATATATATAATATATATATATATATATATATATATATATATATATAATATATATATATATATATTGAGGGTTCTGAAACCATCAAAATCGGATTCTATAGGTTTCTATACATATAGAAAGACATCTCACTTGGCCTATTATATGTTCATTTCAAGACTTAAACTGTGGCTCCGGATGCGGCTCTTGCTCACTGCTCCGGCACATGAGTCAACTCAGGATCCATTTCCTTCTTCAACTACGAATTCTTAGTCAAATCCTGTTGGCTATTTATTTTTCGTCTACCTACGGGCATTTTTAAGTTTAGGGTCTCAGTACCCCCTAAGTGTGGCGTAGCAGAGTGAAACCGCAGCTCAGTTAAGCCGACACCAGCAGCTATTGGAGCAGCAAGTTTGAGGGGGATACGAAAATTAGAACTTCCGAAAATAAGGAGGAAATGTGTATTTTATAAGACTTATCCCTAGACACCTCTGATTTCCGGTGATCACTAGAGATATCGATTAAATGTTAAATAAAACTATCGAATTTTCTTTCGACTTTGTTTATCAATTTATTAACCCAGTCAGAAGGCTTAGAAAGAAGATTTAAATATCGGTTTAGGGGTAAAAAAACACGATTAATCGACTGAAATCACCAGAAATGGTCTACCGATCATTTAAAACCTTCCACGAACCCAAACTATCCTTTTTAAGGGTTAATTCTATTAAGTTCAGCCAAAAAAACTCAGAAAACGGTCTTCCAGACTTCAAATATGGTCTCGCCGACCTTAGAAACCCTAACTTTGACACATCAGTTGTCTTAATCTAACGATGTGAGGGGAATTTTCAAGACAACTAACGACATGTCTTGGATTTCCTGTTGGTGTAGAGATCCTCATTCTTAATCCTCAATCCTAGAAATGAGTCTTTCCCTTTGACGTGCAGTGTTGCAACTGGAAAATAAATCCCCAAAATTCCTCCGGAGTTGAGGGGCTTGACGAGGTCAGCTGTTGACATGCCTGCAGCTATAGAAAAAGCGCTGTAAGCACTAAAAATGCCGAAAATGCTAATAAGTATCAAAAAATGCAAAAATGTAATAAAAATGCCCAAAAAGCTCCATGAAATTGAATTTGGCTGCCAGATTTAGCGACAAATCTGTCATCTCTCATTTTTGCTGTAAATAGGGCACCTCTTACTAATATATTATATATATATATATATATATATATATATATATATATATTATATTATATATATATATATTATATATATATATCATATACATATATATATAATATATATTATATATATATAATTATATATATATATATATATATCACAAGGCTGCGAATTCGGTCAAAAATAATATATTCACTATAAAATATTTTTCAGGTCATAAATTATGCGAGAAAATAAATAGTAACAAACATTATTACACTTCACAAATTTCAAAATGTATAATTAATATAAATGGAAAGTAGCCAATAAATAGAACAGTAACTACAGCTGGGGGGAACCATCACAGGGGTATTTTAATTTTAAAATTGTTGAGCCGGAGTTGGAACTGGTGCAAGCAAATTAATTTACCGATTTCAGAGAGAGAGAGAGAGAGAGAGAGAGAGAGAGAGAGAGAGAGAGAGAGAGAGAGAGAGAGAGAGAGAGAGAGAGAGAGAGAGAGAGAGAAGCCGTAATTAATAAGATAGATGTGCTAAGATAGCATCTTAAGTCATTCTAGGTCTGGTTACGTTAGACAATGTTAGTTTCCTATGTTTATTTAGTTTGGTTAAGTTAGGAAAGACTAAGTTAGGCAATGTATTAAGAAAGATAGTCAGATAGCTAGAGAGTGACAGTATAATTGATTCTTTGTGCTAAGATTCATATTTTATGCAACTTGCACAGGCACAGGCACTCCCGTATAAGCTTGAAACTGTCAGATTCGAGTTCTGTGGTGCCCAAAACGTAAAAATGACATCAATATTGAATTATTAAGCTCGCGCTTGCTAGCAGTATCGCACCGGCTCCTGCTCATTGCTCCGGCACATGAGACTTCTGTCTCCTGCTACTTCTTCTTATTCATCTGTCCCCCATCTTCCTCTGCAATGCATTTTGTACATTTCTCTTTTTATCACTTTTACTGAAAAGTAAAGCTGACATCACCAGCTATTGGGGTAGCAAGTTTGAGGGGGATAAAAAATTAGAACTCTCTAAAATAAGGGGAAAAAGTGTGGCTTATAATACTTATCCCCAGACCCCTCTGATTTCCAGTGATCACTACAGATTAGTGATATATGTAACATCCTCAACCACATTCGCATTTGCGGTTTTAAAATGAGTCTTTGATATATTGAAGTGCAGCGCTGCCACTGAAAAATCTTCAAATTCCTCCAGAGTTGAAGTCCTTGGCAAATCAGCTGCTGACATGCCTGCAACTATAGATAAAGCGACGTAAGCACTAAAAAAATGCCGAAAAAATGCTTAAAAAGTATAAAAAATGCAAAAAGGTAACAAAATATTCTTAAAAGAGCCATAATAGTGACTTAGGTTGCCAAATCTAGCGACATATCTGGCATATGTAATTTCTGCTGTTGATAGGGCACTCCTTACTATATATATATATATATTCTTTTTTTGTGTGTTTTTTAACCCTTCCAGAAGTTCTCTCTCGTCTGTGGTACTTACACTATAAGAGAATTAGTATGTGTGGTTTCTGCCGTATTTATTCGAATAGATTGTAACAAATTTTTTTTTGTTATGACTTGTTAGATGCATTTCCGGGCATCTATCTGATTAATCTACCTTCTATCAGTTGAAATTTGGGAAATCAATATCTCTTAACTGTCGTCTCAATAGATCCTTTCACCTCCTGTTAGGTATTCATATATACGTTGTGTTCTTCATATGTTTTTTAAACTTTAACATTTAGACAATTGGTTTTTTTTTTTTTCTTATAAAACTTGTTCTTTCGTAATAGGTTAATTATCGATGACTGCATTGGGCTGCTTATGTTTCAAGCTGTTTGCAAAGTAAGTCCTGTCGTCTCCTTATAGTGCATGCATACCAGCTATAAATCCGTATTTCTTAAATATAATAATAACTTATGATTTCTCGATAGCCGCGTCAAATGTAAAGGGGCAACCAGTTGCATGGCTAATATATGATGCATTCTTAAGTCATACCAGTCATATGTCGAGAGTAAAAGGCAACAATAGACTTTATACAAAGTCTTCACTTATAAATCTTCCTAGCTACTCTGTAACCGGACTATTTGGCGATTCTATTATATATGCCAAACACCTAAGATCTCGATCCGCATTAAATTAGTTTGTTTATTCCTCTGCTCTGGGGTGCAGTTACAGGAAGGCACTATTTTGGGCCTATCAAATATTAACTAACTCTGCACCGCACTGGAGCTAATTTTTTAAATCAAGAAAATTGTTCTTGCGAATTAGATATCAACGAGTAAAAGGGTGTCGTTCAAGCCTCAAAAATTTTTTTCTGCGGTGGGAGAGCGGGGGTTTGAGATTATTTATAATAAATGTTATTTATATTTTATTCAGAAATTTGATACAACATGCGGAATTTAAACTTCATTATTAATTTAATACCGATTAATAAATTACCATTAATTATGTATCAATATAAATTAGTTATTATATTTAATTATATTTTTAATGTTATTATTATTTAATTAGATACTATTGTACAAACTATTATATTATATATCTTCCATTTATTTATTCTATATTAATATTTAATAACTTTCTATTTTCTATTATTTATATTATTAAAATTAGTTTTAGTTATTAGGCTGATATTCTTACATCTGATCAAGTATCGTCTGCGTAAATTCCATATTAGAACCTATTAATATTATCTGAATATATATGCTTTTTCTAATCTGGGATGATCTATTATTTCTCATGTTAATGTATCTTCTTTGTTTGTTTTTCTCTAAGTTATTGCTTTATTGTTAATCTTTTAATTCTCCAAGTTGTTATTTTACATTCACAGTACTTGTGTCCTATACTAGTTAAAGTAAGAATTTTAATATTGGGGGTGGGACCAGTTATATATACGGGGGTAATTAGACGTGGTTAATATATATTGTAGATCTTGTATATATGAAAATTTACTAGCGATATAGATTAAATATTCTGATATGGTGTAACAGAATATTTCAATGCGGTAGGTTCAATTTAACGGGGAGTTTATTGGATATTGGGAGTTTATTTTTATGTATTTAGGAGAGCTTATGGGAAGGTTTTAATTTGGGATAATTGTATTCTTTCTTTAAGGTCTTGTAAAACATTTTGAACGCGAAGGAAAGAAATACAAGTGAAAGTTAATCAAACTTTCTTAGGTTGCTTTTTACCGATTATGCCTCTAGGTTGCGCTTGACATTATAGAATATGTTTTTCCTAAACACAGTTGTTCTACAATATTTCAATTAAAAATTAAGATTTTTTACTGTTACAAATATCAGTATTGAATTAATTAATAGAAATAATTTTTACATCAATTGTGAATTCTTGATATATGTATATTTGGTGGGGTTTCTAGCGTTAAGATATGAAACGACATTCGGATATTTAATGATCTAGCATGCTCATCTTATTAGTTTTTATTCCTTGCGTTAACTGATTGGCTACTTTCATTACTTGCATTATGGTATTCTTACACTTTTATTATCATTTTCTTGGTCTTAAAAGAAAACTTTGGAAAGCTAGAAAAAGTATTTTTTATTTTGTTTGGGAGGGTGGTTTGAACTGTAGTCATATTTTATTATTAATTATTAAATTCTAGGCAGCATTTCATTATGATTATTTTGGTGTATTATTATGTTATTATTATCATTTTATATATTGAATTATTTTTATTACTAATTGTTTACTTTGTTATATCATATTTTGACCTCAAAGAGGATAATACTCCATAGTCAGAGGTGACTGGTCTACTAGTAGGAGTATCGTGCACTGACGTGATATGGGAAAGGTGGTAGTAACTGTTAGTCTCTAGTATATGAGGGGAGGTGTACGGAACCGTAGTGATTCTAGTATTGGTTCTTTGGTAGTAGGGGGGTTCACTTATTGATCCTATATTTATGGGGTAGTATATGAGTAGTATTTATATGTTTCCATACGTTATATCTAGTAACTATTATTTATAGCTAGAATAGTATTTATCACCATTGACTTTGATTCTTGAAATCTAATGAAATTTATTAATTAGTTTTTTGTAAAGATACATAATACAGAACAATATGTAAATGGTCTAAAATTTTAAAACTAGATCTAATATAGTAGGCTTTTAAGGCTTATATATATATTTATTCTATATAATATATAATATATATACTATATGGAACTTATAGAATGTAAGTTGTCTGGGATGGGGGAAGGGTAAGTGAGTAAGTAGATATAATTCTAGCATGTTTTCTTATATAGTAGTAGTTTTTAGTTGAATTGTAGTATAATAATTATTTTGTTATTTACGGTTAAGTTGTTTTTGGCTTGCATTCCGGATGTTGTTTGAACGAGTTTTAAAAAATTATTTAAGTTTTTTTTAAATGAAAAATGATATGAAGTAATTAACAATATCTTAACAATTTACATTTCTATGTTACAATGACTTCTTAAAAATGTCTTCTGTTAAATACCTTTTGAGAAAACCCGGCATGTACATGGAGAAATTTGGACTTCTGGTGTGAATTGGCTCAGTGCAAATGTTCCGTATACGACTAACGGCTATATTTCCGATTACACCCTTTTAAGGTCTTTTTTTTAATAATAATCTTATCCCTGTCATTTAATGGCTATTAATTTTTTTCCCAGTGTTCTTTCAAAGGCATATGTTCCACGTAACTTAGCAGAAGAAGTATAAGGTTAAGTCTATTTGTAATTATTTTTTTTTTTATATTAATTCTTTTAACTTAGATATAAACTCAGGGGTAAAACCGAAATGGCTGGCTAATATGTTCGTGAGTTTCTCTCGGGCTCCCAGGAACGGAATGGGTATGACTATGTTTCCCTCAGGGGAGGGTCTCCGGAACCCCTATTTTTGGGTATTGGGTGTTCGCGGGGGGTTTCCCGCTCCCCTCTAGGGTATCTTATTGAAAACGTCCCCTGCTGTTCCCCGTCTTCGAAGCCCTAGCTTTGCCGTGAAGTGCTTAAATATTGATGATTTATAGTATTTCAGTTAGTATATAGTATATATTATATATTTTATATATATGTATTATTATATATATAAATATTTATATGTTATATGTATATATATATATATAATATATATATTATATATATATATTATATAATTATTATATATAACCTAATGATTCACAAGATCTGAAGCTAGATTATGTATTTATGGTCAATAGTAGGAACGCTGTATCTATGTTTTTGGAGGTACGAAGCACGTAAAAGGTCAATAAATGAATTTGTCCATATATATATATATTATAGTTATTATATATATATATATACTATATATATATTTATTATATATTTAATATATCTATATATATATATTATATATATATTATATATATGTATATAATATATTAATATATATTTATATATATATTAATATATATTATATATATAATATATATATATATATATATATATTAGTATATATTTATATATATATATATTTATATATATATATATATAGTATTAGTATTATATTATATTATATAGTATATATTTATATATATTATCTTATATATTATCTATATATATATATATATATTATATATATATAATTAATATATATATAATAGTGGCGAAGCGTCCAGTCATTTTTACCTACTGTGCGTCTTTCTCTCTTCTCTCCTCTTCTCTCTCTTATCTCTTGCTCTTCTCTCTCTCTCTCTTCTTCTCTCTCTCTCTGCTTATATATATATTTATATTATATTATATATATTATATATATTATATATATATGTATATATATATTATATATCTATTTATATTATTATAATATAGTATATATATATATAGTAGTATATACGTATATTAGGATGTCGATAGTAATCGTATCGGTAATGCGTATGGTAGTATCGCCATTTTTTGGTGTATGGGTAAGGTTATGTGATCGTTATATGGGATTACGTTACCGATATTCTTACTTTTTGGGTGATAAATTCTGTAGATTTTTAAAGAGTATAATAATCTAGGTTCAATTTAGATATTAGTATAGTTATGTTTTTTTTTTTCGTCGATTTCCTTTTTACTTGGTTTTTTGCCGCCAACTTGGGTTTAGCGTGAGCTTTATATTGTTTATTTTTTTGCTATTTGGATTTATGAAGTTTAATTTACACAGATTAGCTTCTACTTTTTTAGTCTGATGATTAGTATTGTTTTTTCTGTTGTTTGTAGCAATGTTCGTGTATGTTGTGATTGGCGGTGTTTAATTTCCTGGAATTATTCATCATAGTGAGGTATCTGTACATAGGGTTTTACCGTTTTAAATTTAGGTTTTAAAGTTAGGTTTTAGCGTACGAATAAATGTCCTCATTTCTCCCTTGGTTTTTTGTCTATTTGGTTTTGTCTGTTTTTTATTTTTTTTATTTTTTTTTTGTGTGTGTGATGTGTGCTGCGTGTATATGATATTTGCACAGGCGTGGTTCCGATTGACTTTTACTAAATCAAAATGGTTGCAACTCCATAAATTGCGATCGATGGAATTAACTCTCTACTCTTACTAATTTTTATGTTCTTCTCTGAGAGACGATGGTTAAGAATATTGTCATCCTTACTCGGTTTATAATATCACTATTGTTATTTTATAATTTCCGTCTGAAGGGTGGGAGTTGTGCTTTAATTATAAACAGTCCTTTACCGTTTTAGAGATCTCGGAATTCTAACTTGATGTTGTTGTCTTAAATCTTATTTTCCTTCGACTACATAATCTTATGCTTTTGGCTATGTTTCTCCTAAGAGAACGAATTTTATACCTTCTTGAATTGCTTTACTGTTTCATGAGATTGTTATAGTTTTATTAATCTGGAGGTTCTCTATTTAGTGGATTTCCAATGTACATCCAACTGAAATGGTTGGATTCCTCTCGATATATGATTATAGGTGGGGAGGAAGCGTTATCGAGTTTTTCAACGAACTGGACAACTATTAGAACCTAACATCACATTTCGGATCGTTCCACTAATTTGAACCACTTGACTGCTATGTTTTCACAATATCATTCGTTCTCTCTAATAATGTCCATCGGTAATCTGATGACACAACTCTTATATATCTTAGTTTTTAATACGTTTCTCAACTCTCATCCTGGCCTATTCGGGGTTTTTTTCCTGGACGTTTATTGGGGCAATTGGGAGGCATTGCGTGATTCTAGCTAACTATTAATGTGGAGTGACGTGCTTTGACTCTGAGGCGCAACAGGTTAAGCCGAGATACGATTGAGGACTGCAAGCCCGTTTGATGGGTGAGCAGGTTATTTTCATTTGGACTAGATTTTTTCTCTCAAATAATGATTCGATGTGGATCGTTTCTCTGGCATTTCAGGCTAGAGACGTGCGAGTTGAGTGCGTATTCGGGGTGTAGAAATTTCGTTCTCTATCACTTCTTGCCATTTTCGATTTCAGCTAGAAATCCGTTGCGGGATCTCTTCGAGAGCTATAAGAGAACTTTCATTAACGGAAATGGCGTGCTTATCCCTTGGTTTCCTATTGACATTCTTAGCTCTTGAAAAATCTCTAACATTTGTAATCATTCTTTTCTCTCTTTATTAGTCCGATGATTACTGGTGTACATTTAATTGCAAGCCTGCGAATCTTTGCTCTATTTTCTCTATTTTCAAGAAATGTCTGGCCGTTCCTCCTTCCTTCCTTCCTCCTTCGGTGTACTATCTTTACCTGTATTTCATTTAAGCGGGAGGATATTGGAAGAGGAAATCTGTATGAAGTTCGGAAGGCGGGTGGCTCGGCATGGCATTCTCGGAGTTTTGAGGTAAGTGTGTTTCCCGTGCTGACAACCGCCGTTCAACCTATATTATCTATGCTCTACCAGATTTCTCAGTGTTGGAAGTGCGCCCATATACTGGCTTGATGCTTTAAAATGCCTTATAGCTTACTTATCCTTTTAAGATTTTGACTTCTCACTCTCACTTCTTAGGATCATTGGAATCATCATATTCCCTTCTTTCCGAACATCTGTGCGGATTTCGGCGCTCGAGGTCTACTTGGCGATATACTTTCTATTTAAAAGATTTATGGTTTTTCGCCCCATTAGGAATACGGGAAGACTTGTGTGGTGGGCTTTGAATCAGCATTGGACGGGTATGGCGCCGTCACTGCTCTCCATGGCTCCCCTTCTTTGGGTTCTTTCTTCTTTGCTTATTTAAGTCTAGCTTTCTTTCAAATAGCTCCAATGTCGGCTGTTGTTGATGGGGACCTTCTTTTTCCTGTCGAATAGTAATAGTTACTCAGGGTTCGTGTTTTTATTCCGTATTTCTTCCTGCTTTCATCACATGATTTCTACCTGCCCACATCTATAATCTATCTCTCAGTAGTGGATGACTGTGACTTCATTTTCCATATTTAATCTGCTCCATCTTTTACTTCAGAATGTTTTCGTCTTAATCTTCGGATTTTTTCTGCTGAGTCTGGATATGATTTGCAGGGTTGGTGTCTAAGCTCTGTGAAATGATTATTCTTTAAACCCCAACTTCTTACAGATCTATTCCTAAGAAAGCTACTTTCCCTATTTTCGCGGTTTCCTGTCTTCTCGCTGTTGTAACAATATAACATCCTTGCTTAACATAAACAAAAATTTGCTATTGAAACCTTAACAACGGTTGCTTAGGGCCGGCTCAGACTGGGAGTTTGTTCAGACTGGCGAGACTTTATGTTTCCGTCTTCAGTTTATTCCGAGCTTATTCAAGGGTTCATGTCGCTGTAATGAAGTGATGGTTAATATCTGGGAGGGCCTCTGGTTTAACCCGGTTTTGTGGGTCAGTTTAATGGAAAAGCTTAATAAGTTTGACTTTCTAGTTCTATTGACTCTATATTTGCGTGCGGATGTGGTGCTCGCTATCTTGTTATGGTACTGTGGGTAGTGTCGAGGGATATTGTCAATCGACGTACGACACGTTACGACACCTCGTCGTTACACTGGGTGCTGAGTAACAAATTTGTCTTGAATTTGATATTATTATCCAGATAGGTTCGCTGCGGGTGCTGTCTTTCTTTTGCCTTTCTGTGGGATTCTGTCGCCCACATCTGTGTTTCCTACGTAATTTATCTCCTATTTAAAACCTGCGTCTGTGCTCATTCTGGCGTAATTTCGTTGATGAATTTTTTTGAGGGTCAACACCCCGTCTTGATGGGGTTTGCCCGTGAGACGCGGAATAACTTCCAAATCAAGAATAAACATGTTCTAATAAGGAATTTAATTAACCTGTCCGAACAACAAATATGGATACTATAAGACTCAGCTTCAACATGAGCGATAATGTCAAATATAGAGAGCTTGACGATAGAGCGAAAAAAAATAAAGAAGATTCAAGTAAGCAAGGAAGTAGAATGTCAGTCACAATTCCGATAGTGAGGATAGTGGCTATTCAACATAAACTACTGAAGATGAGGATTTGATATGTTAGACTTGATGTGTTCTGGCATAAAATTGCATTTGGCATCTCATTCCTTCAAGGATATAAAGGAAATCATCGGTAAAAAACTGAGAGACTGTCATAAGGAGCAATGATAATTAAATTGCCAATTTGTGAAATAGGAGATGAATATCTACGAAACCATGGAGATGCCTGCTACAGAAGGAGAATTTTCCTAGTTTCCTCCCCAGATTTAAGTCCAGGTTTTTCCATTTATTTTTATTAGTGCTTGCGGGCAATATATTCTCAGATTCTTAATCATGCGAGAGCGGATGCGTATTTATGTGTAGGTGGAATGTAAAACACAAAAATGAAAGGCTTCGCCAGATACTGAGTTGAAGTAATGTTTTTTGCTCAATTTGGTGATTTTTGAATTTGAGGTATGTGATATATCTATCTTTATGTTAAAGGAGTATATTATTATGTTTGTGTAATAGGCGTTTTTTATTTTATCTTTTCACCTGATTAAACATTTCCTTTTCTTTCATATTTTTATTCCTTATATATTGGTAGCTAGTTAAAGAATGATTATAATATTTGTCGCACTTATGTTAAACATAAGTATAAGCTTAATATTTTTTAATACGTCTGGAAAATGGAAATGGAATATTTTTTGAATAACACAAACATAAAAGGTAAAATAATTATATTTTGCATTTTATATTTCTTAAAGATACTATTTAATTTATAAATAAATATACTATAGACAACAAATATGAAATATAAATGACTAAGTATTGTGTAAAGGAAATGCAATAGTTGAGATTGCTCGCACCACAAAGGTAAAGTTATAGTACTATGTATTTTATTATATTAATTAAAGTATGGTATCGGTATCGGACCGGTATCGGCACCTAAAAAATGAGAGTATCGGTTCGGTATCGTATCAGGCTACTCCTTAGTTTGACCATAATATATATATGATATATAGTTAATATATATAGCTATATAATATATATATATATATTATATATTATAATATACGTATATATAGTATATATGTACATATTATATTATATATATATATAGTATATATGATGTATAAGTATATATATAATATATTATGATATATATATATATATTATAGTATATTCTATATTATATTATATGTACGTATTATTTTCAAATGTTTTTTCTTTTCTAAAAGTTTTCTATAGTTGATTCATGATTATATAATATTTAAGTACTTATTATATTCCATATTTAATATGTTTTAGTATTTTTTATATTTTATTGTTTCATTAAAAATTTTTATTGTATATAAATTATTTTTTATTTGTAGAGAAATGGAAACACAATGTCAGCTAGAATTTATAGATTTTTCAGCTCTAATTCCAGACCCATTCTGCATTTCGATTTGGCTGAAATGCGCATTTTTAATGGGTTAGAGCGTATTTAATAGGGTTATTCCCTTGACTTTTTTTCGTTTAAGGGAGCTTCTAATCGACCCGATTTTTGACCCGAAAATCAAAATTTTACCATTTTTTTTTATTATATAAATCAGTAGGAAAATTCCCTCCTGAAAATCTCGTGTATTATTTTTTAAAATTTATATGGTTTTTTAGAATAGATGAATTTATTTAAGAGTTTTAACCAGCATATTCCTGATTGACCAGTTAAACCAGGATATTCAGTTCAAGATAAAAAAGATTTTGCTATTATATTTATAGAAAATCTATTTTTTTTTTTATTTCTACCTCTAACCCATTTATGGAGGTTCTCGTCCTATTAACCTGTCATTACTCTGAAAGAGGAGCCTTTAGACGGAGCCGAAGCCGGAGCAGTATCCTGGTATAATTTTTTTTAGATCAAATTTTCGCCAGAAGAGTGTTGAACAATTTTCCAACTAGTGGGGGCAGAGTCCTTAGTGGGATCTCGGTCCAGAGTCGGACCGAGTCACAGTGGAGCCGGAGCTACAACCGGATGCGGCGCGGACGAGCCCGAGTATGATATTTTTATCGAAGAATATTCTTTTTAGATGAAATTTATTGCTGGAAGAACGTGCCTGAACATTATTAAATAGTGCAGAACCTAGTCCGATAGAGCAGATACGGAGCCGGAGACGAGGTTGGCGGCGGATCGGTATGATTTTTTTTAAAAAACCTATATTTTCAGGTGAAAAATTTAATGCAGAAGAACGTATGACATTTTTCAATAGGGCAGAAACTTAGTTGGATGGATAGGAGCTGGAGCGATTTCTGGGTATAATATTTTTTTTTCAAGAAAATTTTTTGTTAGATGAAAAGTTTGTTGAAAGAAGACGTGCTGAATTTTTCAAATAGTACAGAATCCTTTAGTCGGATGCGGAGTAAAGTAGGAGAGATAGTATTGAAATGAAAAGTGATGATTTTTTTTTTAGTATGAATAATTTATTGCAGAGTATTGCTTGAAATATTCAATATGTGAGACACCTTAGTTGGGATGGGGTCGGAGCCGAATTTGGGCGGATGTCTTCCCAAGAAATTTTTTTAGTGAAATAATTTGTTAAAACGTGTGAAGAATTTTTCAAATGTGCAGGATCCTCTCGTATCCCGGTGCGGAGTGAGTTGAGTGGAGTTCCGGAGTCAGAGCGGTGAATAGTAATGATTTTTTTTTTTTTAATATTTTTTGATGAATTTGATGTAATAAACATTTTAACGAGTGCAGAACCTACCTGGATCCGGATCGGTTCGGATCTGGATTCGGATCGGATCGTTTCGGATTTGGATTCGATTTGCGATCGTATCCGGATTGGGAATAATTTTTCAGAATTTTTTTTTATTTGGAAATTTTGTGAAAGAAGAGTGTGGAAATTTTAATAGTGCAGATCTTGGAGCGGATCGCGAGTGGTAGCCGGAGTCGAAGTTGGAGACAGAGTCAGGGTGCAATAGTATATTTTTTTCCGAAGATATTTTTTAGATTAAAATGTTTAGTGCCAGAGACGTGTGACAATTTTAAATAGTGCGAACCCTTATCAGTTCGGAGCCGACTTGAGTGATAACCGAGCCGGAGTGGGTATTGAATTTTTTTTCAAAAATATTTTTAAGTGAAAATGTAATGCCAAAACGTAATAACATTTTCCATAGTGAGAACTTAGTGGATAGCGGAGCCGGAATTGGGAGCGAATTGGTATTAAATTTTTTTCAGATAATTTTCTTAGATAAAGAAGACTTTTAAAGATAAAGATCTTGTATATCTATGTTAATAGGTGCAGAAATCCTAGTCGGATCTGAAAAAATTTCGGAGTCGGAGCAGAGTCGAAGTCAGGGAGTGAGCGGAGCGGGCGGGAGCGGAGCGGAGCCGGAGTCGGATTCAAAATCGGAGATGGAGTCGGTGAAAATTTTATTGATAGAAGAGGTGCTTTTACTTTTTCAATATCTTGACAGAAACTTAGTCAGATCGGAGCCGAGCGGGGGAGCGGAGCGGAGTCAAGGATCGGAATCTGGGTATGGAATTTTCTTCAAAAATATTTTTTAGGTGAAAATTATTATCAAAGAGTATGAACATTTCAGTTGTAAGAACGGTTAGACCGGATCGGATTTGGACGGATTCCGGATTGAGGCGGATTCCTGAGTATAGAATTATTTTA
The DNA here is from genome assembly GCA_015478945.1 of Trachelipus rathkii. NCBI lineage: Eukaryota > Metazoa > Arthropoda > Malacostraca > Isopoda > Trachelipodidae > Trachelipus > Trachelipus rathkii. The sequence continues at coordinate 29,742 of JABUQX010093035.1, forward strand.
CAATATATTTTTTTTTAGATAAAAGATTTTGCAGAAACTTGCTAAAGCCTTCATATGTGAAGATGTTAGTCGATCCGGATTCGTAGTCGGACAGTAGTCAAAGTCGAGTAGAGTACGGAGCGGAGTGGATTTTTTTTGAAAAATATTTTTTACCCGTGAAAATTTTTGATAGAAGACGTGTGAAGCAATTTTAATAGTGGAAATTGATGGTGTTGGATGAGGCGGAGACCGAGTGGAATGCGAGTGGGAGGAGCTGATTCCTGTTTTATCATATTTTTCAGAATATTTTAGGTGAAGAAATGTATGCAGAAAGTGCTGATAATTTTTAAATGTCTTAATTTACCTTAGTCGGAACCTGAGCCAGAGTCAGGCCTGATTCTGTTATAAATTTTTTTTAGAATTTTTTTTTAGGTGAAATATATATTGCCGGATAGACGTGTGAACTTGTTCAAATTGTCATAACTTAGTCGGATCGGATCGGAGTGGACGGGACCGTGATTCTGGTATAATTTTTGTTCCCTCATAAAATATTCTTTTGGGTGAAAAATTTATTGCCTAGAAGAGTGCTGAACTTTTCAATAGTGGGAAATGTAGTCGGGATCGGGGCCCGGATTGGAGCTTCACCGAGTGAGTTTTGTGGTTTGGAACTAGGGGTAACTGAAGATAAATGAGTCGCTTGAGATGATTTTGGTCATGTGGAAGGATGGATGAAAGT
>JABUQX010093036.1:0-2500 GCA_015478945.1 Trachelipus rathkii
AGAGAGAGATTATAATATATATATTATATAATATATTATATCTGAATGGATATATATATATATATCAAATACGTACCTTATTTATTCTGCTGATATTCTTATTTAAAAATATTAGCTTTCGACTTTTAGATATTTATGTGTAAGTGTATGCAAATTACAACTGTTTTTTAATATCGATTGCATATATGCATTCGAACACATTCTGAATTAAAAAGACTTGATAACCGTCTTTTAGATGGAAACTTTATAAGATCAATTTATCATCTTTCTAATAGATATGATAATCTGATAGGATTATCCAAACGGACATTACCTAATTTTTTATATTTATGTGTAAATGTGTGCAATAAATTATAGGACTTTTTTTTTAATAATGATTGCATGTCATTCGAAACATTTCGTAAAGCAAGTAAAGCTAAAAATAAAATTGTATTGTATAGAGGTGTCAAATTTAGAAACAAATACGAAAAACGTCATTGCCTGCTTATCTAGGATTTTTCTCTCTCTTCTCTCTCTTCTTCTCCTCTCTCTCTTTCCTTCTCTCTCGATTTAGTGATAGATGGTGAGAGTCGTGCTATTATGATTGAATATTGTATACTTATTATATATACAGATAGTAACAGTCTGTCACAGCCTCTATGGGTAATATCATAATATATATGTGTTATAATATATATATATATATATATATATATATAGTATATCAGTATATATATATAATATATTATAGTGATATATATATATATATTCTTTGACTATATATATTATATATATAATAATATATATTTAAGTATATTATATTATTATATATATATTATATATTATAATATATATATATATATATTAATATAATATATATATATCACGGGTAATTATTTTTGCATATATTTTTCACTATTTTATTTCTCGCACAAAAAAAAATAAAACACAATTCCCCCCGTAAATTGGAATAAACTGACTTTTTGATCCTTGATCTCTAATATATCAATTAAAAAAAATGGACATTAGTGGACAATCTACGCAACCTGTAAAATTTGAACGCGTAATTTTTTGATATGAGAAAATTCCAAGTTGCCAGAACAATAGAGCAACTGGCAACATTATACAAAAAGTACTATAATTGAAAATTTCTTGTAATTCTTTATTTTCGTATGTTGCTATATTTGTCTTATTTTTAAGAAATTATAAAATTGGCTTATTTTAGGGCCGCAAAAGTAGAGCCCAAATTTTATTTAATTGAATATATTAAAAATAAATATCGTACGCCCAATTTGCAGTTGGAAAAAGGATTCCTTTGTTATTTTCTTAATTGATTACTAATTTTTTATGTACTAAATTGTTAAAAAAAAACTCAGATCACTTTACTTTGACAAAAATTTTATATTTCTATCCATCCTATGCTGGCATTTTTCATTTGGAGGGGCTGCAGCCCAATAGCCCATAAAGACGAGCGCGCTACTGTATATATATAATATATACTTATTATATATATATATATATATAGTATATATAATATTATATATATAGTATATAGTTATATATATATATATATATACTATATCATATATATATTATATATATATTATATATATAAACAAGTTTCCGTTTTACTTTAAATATTTTAAGTTTTTATTTTAAAATTGCAAAGAAGGTGTGGAGCTTAAGATCTTTCAATTCCGTTGTTATTTTTCCTTCTGAGGATACTGATATTGCTTCGGGTTCTTCTCTCGTTGCCAGGGATGTTACCAATCTTCCATCTGCTTAGTGCTTGCATTTTCTTCAGATTTCAGGTCATTCTATTTCTGTCTTTCCTGTTTATTTGCACTATTTCCTAGTGTCATTAAAAGTCTAGTTTACATCTTTTACGTTTATAGCTATAGTAAGTCACTTTTTTCGGGACTCTCCTTATTCTTTTTGCTTGGAAGCGACATGCGTTGTGGTTGGTAGTTCTTGCAGTTGTAATTTGTCTCGATCCAATTTTCCACTAGAGATGTGTTCAGTCGCTAAACGTTTTTTTCTGTGATTATATGTTAATTAAGTTTTTATTTATTTATTTAGTTTATTCTTATTCGTGGCTAATAGCGAAGTGCAAAATATATATATATATTAAATGTTCTTATTTTCGTTATTTTATCCCAATCAGTAACTGGAAAATGGAAATGTTTATATAAAAAATTTTGCTTAGGCTATATTTGTGGTGAATACACTGCAATGTGCTTTTGGGTCCGTTTTCTCGCTTGTACGATGCGGAAAGCTTAGCGTTCTACATCCGCTCACCGCTCGGTACATGTGTTGATATTGTTTGTATTGAGGTAATTCCATGAATAAATTTTATTTATAGTACGCTTCACTGGTACCTCCGCGCGACCCGCGTAGTAGAAATAGTATGTTTTCTATTATATTATACAAAATATAAATTTAATATTATTTCATGATATATGTACATTGGTTGTTATTAAATTTTATTTGGTATTTCATATTTATAAAAGTGTCCATGATT
>JABUQX010093036.1:10000-20000 GCA_015478945.1 Trachelipus rathkii
CAAACGGCTAATTGGCCTACATGTCGACAGAGATCGTGTGCCGATTCCTTAAGATAAGTGTATCTCCGATTTCCATAATTCACAAAGAAGTAATTATTTGGGTCGTTGTACATGACTCGAACTAAAGATTGATTTAAAGGAAGATGAGTAGGAAAAGGTATAAGTTTATACGAGATGAAGTTTTCTACTGAGATGAAAGGAATTAATGTGATTAGTTCATAGGGGCTAGCTGCAGATTGGATAGTCCAAGAATAAGTTAAGAAAGTTTGATAAGTTTTTGTTTCTAGAGGAATGACTGTATGTAGCTTAGTTTCTTTGTTCATTCTAGTACAAAAGGTAATAGGAAGATGGGAGAAAAAGTTGCGAGTTTAGTTTTATCTTATTTTTAGCTTAAATTGAAGTGAATTTAATTCACTAATTGTGGATTTTGATGTATATTATGAAACCGTTTGTTCATTTAAATTTATTACGCCTGATGCTTCATTGTTTATTATATTGTCGTGCACTTAGCTATCTGAAATTCAATTAATTTTTGTAAGCTATCCTAGTTTATTAAAGTACGCAACGTTTCGTTTCAACCTGTTCTTTTAGTTCAGTATCAATGTTTGAAGTGGCTAATTACCTAAGAATGGTTGATTTCTTTCGAAGTAGTTTACCTGTTTTATCGGTAGCAGTGCAAGAGAATGTTGAGGAGTCTCTCCAATTCAAAAAGGGCTCGCTTCCTTATTGATCTTGCAGAGATCAGGCAATTCACTACCTTCGTTCAATTTCTGGGCCTAACACTTTTACTCGAATGGTCATAAGCTTGAATTCCCATTGGTGAGCCCTTTGGTGTGTTGAAACGTTTAGAAACATGGTTTCGAACGATGGTAAAAATGATTCTTTGACGTTGGTTACTAGTTTAGTTGTCTTGGTGATTGTTTCTTTGATGTCTGGAGGACATTCTAAGGAGATAACTAGATCGAGGTATCCTTCTATGAAGTTAACTTCTCCCGTACGATATAGAACTAAACCAGGTAGAATCTTTGTTTCTTCTTTTTCGTTTATGAGATTGCTTTGGCCTGTTGATACGATGATGAGTAGCAACAAAGCTGGTATTCCGAAATTCATTTCTGAAATATTTATACTTTATACTTTTCTTGGTTTTGAAATATTTAAAGGTCGCCTAATTATGTTTAATAACATTTTAAAATTAATTGGTTAGTTAAAGCGTTTGCGTTTTATTAACTAAACTAAATGATTTCTTAACTATAATCGAGTTAGTTGACTTAAAATCTAAATGTAAGAGTTTTTTAAACTCAACGTTATATACTATTTAAAACTTAGTTGTTTATTTACTTGTTAGTTTATTACTTTCTTACTTTCTTGTTAATTTTTTTTTAGTAGCTTACTTTCTAATTTAGTTTTATTACTTACTTACTTACTTATTTTTTTTGTTTTCTTAATAGAAAAGTTTTTTGGATTTTCTATTTTGTATTTATTTTTTGTATTAAAAATTGCTGTCCCCCCCCTTGTTCTGAGAGTGAAACATATTTTTAAAAGGTTTCTTTATATAAAAAAAATGAGTAAAACTAGTATTGAATTAATCTATTCTAAGATCTATCGAAGTTACATCTAAATTCTAAGATTAGAATTCTTATGAATATGTATTAATCCCGACTAATTTTCTTAATTTTAAAGAATGTGTACTAATCCAAGATAATTTTCTTAAATTTATGACGATCGTCGTCTAATCCAATCTAAGGGTTTTCTTAATCCACTAAGTATATCTTAACTAAAAAAAAATATTTAGTACAGACGCGAAGCGAAATGTACTGTCATCATGTCCTTAAAATTAAAAGTATCCTTCTTAGACTAACAGAATAAGAAGAATTCATTCTAAAAACTAAAAAAATTTTCTCTTAAATCTAGGAATATACGAAGTATATACAAAATTGGGATGAACTAGTAACCAGGAGGCAAACAAGTTTTCCCTCCACGGACTGTGGTGTTCAAATCCAATTCGAAAGGTGGAAAGCTGGACAGGAGTTTCGGCTGTATGTCTCCGTGGTTGTCACTTGCTCGGGCCGTTGCTTGTAAGCTGTTCTTCATTCCTTGTTTGACTTCGGGTATCTCGGGTGTAGAAATCTAGACCAGTGAACAGAATTATGGGGCCTGTTAAGAGGGGTCCTGTTTCTGTATCTGGAAGAAACACTTAGGAATGATCTTAACCGACCGTGGGAGGGATGGGGTAGTGGCATCTTTCACTTGGGGAAATTGAGATTTCACAGGGGAATGTATCTGGAGGGGCTCCACCATAGGCTCCATACACCTCACCTTCGTGTGCTGTGGCTCCTGAAGAATTTCTTGAACAGGGTTTTCTAAGGAAATCTCTTGCTGAATAGGGGATAAAGATGCTAAACTCTTTTCTCCGAACCGCAGGGTTGGAGGGAGTTTTCGGGAAGTCAGTTTTAGGAGTGGAACACTTAAATTCACTGTCTGGACGCGCTCTTCCGACGACTACATCGCTGTATCTTCTTCTTTCTACAATCTCATCGCTAAATCTTCTTTCTTCCACGGGTTTACTTTCTCTTACGGGGTCCACCGGGGTCGGTTGTTGCACTGGAGTTTGAGGGCTCCAATAATTTGAACTACTCGGTACCTGTTGAGGTGGGGGAATAGAGTAAGAGTTGTAGTATTCCTGCTGAGATTGTGGGGGATGGGGAGTTGGAAAGTAGCTGTGTCCGGACTGAATTTGTGGCGTTATGGGAATTTGGAAAGAATATTGGGAAGACACTTGATCTGTGGGAGGAGGAAGTTCTTCCACTTCATCTACTTCTTCTATTTCTTCGTCTTCTTCTGCTTCTTCGTCTTCTTCTGCTTCTTCTCCTTCTCCGTCTTCTCTCTCGGAAGGGGGACTCCTGGGTCGCTTCTCTGTTGTCTTTCCTCAATTCTTTCCCTTTTTTGTTCTTTGGAGCTTAACATTTCTTCCACTGCGTGGGGATTCCAAACTTCATCATTCATAAAGTCAAAATGTGACTCGGTGAACTTTTCTGCCGGGATCACCTTGGCGTTGTCCGCATGGACAGGGAAGATTCGGCCTGAATCTAAACAACATACCATCAGTTTGTTAGGTCCTCTTAAGCATTGGACAATGTATGGCCCTTCAAACTTGGGACATAACTTGGAACTTTGATGGGGTGGTTTGACTGCTCTAATGAAAACGTAGTCTCCTATTTTAAACTCTCTTTGTTTGGCCCTTTTATGTTGTTGCTCCAAAGTTTTTGTGGTTTCCGCTTCTAACTTCTCTCTTGCCAAATCTCTTATATAATCGATCCTCTCTACTATCGTATCTACTTCGTCCGAAATGAATCTCATTTTCTCGGACTTATTCACAAAGGGTGATACATAATCAGGCATCTCGTAAGGGAGCCTTTTTATATACCCATGCAAAAGGAAATGGGGAGAAGACCCTATAGATCGATTATACGCGGAATTGATAGCGATTTGGGCAAAGCTCAGGTACTTATCCCAGTCTCGGTGATTTGCATTCACGTAGTGCCGCAAGAAAGATTCAATATCAGCATTTATTCTTTCCACAACACCATTTTGGGATGGTTTGTAAGGCAAAATTTCCACCTTCTTTATCCTCCACGCCTTACATAGGTCTTTAAATACCTGACTCGTAAATTCCAAGGCATTGTCAGAGACAAGCAGTTGAGGGGCACTATGTCTACATATGACCCTCTCTTGCAATGCTCTGGCACATTCTTCGCTCGTTCTCGTCTTGCAAGGCACTAATTCGACATATCGTGTCAAAACGTCGCGAAATACCAAGATGTATTTGGCTCCTGATCCTGTACAAGCTGGCAATTTTCCAATACTGTCAACATGAACGCGTGAGAAAGGTGTGTACGGCAGCGGCCATCGATTGATCTCTGCTACAGGGGGTCTAGGACCCTTAGTTCTAGCGCATGACACACATTGACTACAATATTCCTTAACTAACTTTTGAATACCAGGAAAATAGTATTTTTCCTCCACTCTCTTTTCAGTTCTTTGCTGACCTCCGTGCCCGCTAGCTAGTGAAGCGTGGCATGGCTCTATACACGTTAAATCATACTGTCCGAACTGTACAAGATAAGGTTTGTTTCATCCACAGCGTATGTATAGATGCTTTTTATTAAGATGTGTGGGCTGTGTTCTGGATTCTCTTTCGCCCATTTAACCAATTTTCCTACACGGGGACATTTTCTTTGTTCCTTGATGAAATTTTCCCGACCAAAGCGAAATCCTATTGAGAATTTTCTGTTGTTTCTGGCTTTAATCTCTTTCTCTGTTTCCCCTGTTTCGCTATTTCGTGCCCAGAAACACGTTAGATGCGGAATGTCTCTAAATAGTCAGGGGAACGTTATTCTTTCCTTTTTGTACACTATGCGTGGGTGAGAAACTGTTACTAAGGATTCCATCGCGCTAACGGCCGGTCTGACTGCTTATTTCGAAAAATAAAGCAGAGAGGTTGGTTGTCAGTGATGATAGTGACTTTATAGCCGAAGATGGTGTTCTTAAACTTTTGCAAGCAGAACACCACGGCTAAACATTCCTTTTCGATCGTATCATAGTTTAACTCACTGCCCCTGAGTGTCCGGGACACGAAAGATAAGGGCTTCTCTTTCCCTTCATCTGTCAGTTGGTACAACACTCCTCCGATTCCGTAATTACTGGCGTCTGTATTCACGAAGAATTCTTTGCTGTAATCAGGGAAAGTTAGTTGTGGCTGCACCACTAGTTTCTCCTTCAAGGTGTCGAAAGCTTGTTGTTGTTTTTTCGTCCAAAGGAAAGGGACATTTTTCTTTATCAAATCATACAAAGGTTGTGCTACCGCGGCAAAGTCCTTTATGAGGAAGCGAAAATAAGAGAAGAAACCAAGTAAACTCTGTGTCTCCTTCACATTTGTAGGAGGGACGAAACTCTTCATTGTTTCTACCTTGGCCGGATCTGGGCTAATTCCATGTCTTCCTATCTTGAATCCCAGGTACAAAACGGCTGATTGTAGAAAACTACATTTGGATAATTTTATTCTCAGCTTATTTTCTCTGAAAGCGGTGAGCACTTTCTTCAAATTTTCAAAGTGTTCTGGCACGTTCCTTCCTAGCACCAATACGTCGTCTAGATAGACTTGTGCTACAGGCCCTAAGAGATGATTTAAGGCCATTGTCATTGTGCGGGCATAAATGCTAGGAGCATTCTTATGGCCGAACATCAAGCGAGTGGGACACCAGAGGCCCTTCCTCGTCCTAAATGCCATCAACTTTTGCGTCTCCTCTTCTATTTCCAAGGCGTTGTATGCATCCAATAAATCTACAGATGTAAATACCGTGTTACCCCCTAGGGATGTAAAAATCTCGTCGATTGAAGGCAGAGGAAACACGTCCTGAACGCTATGGGAGTTGAGGTACCTGTAATCCAGACACACCCTTGGTTTCGGACTGTTCTTTTTGGCCACCACGAGTAACGGTGACGAATGGGGGCTGTACCCTGCTTTGATGTACCCCTTTTTCAGTGCTGAATCGGTGAAATCATCGATGTCCTGCAAGTACCGGTGCGGTAATCTGTATTGTTTACGAAAAATGACTTTCGGGGCATCGGGTAACAGCTCAATCTTAAATTTCTGGAGTGGACAGACTGGGACAGCATCATCATCTAGTGCTAATACATCATGGTAGTCCATGAGGAGCTCTAGCAATTCCTCCAGATACTCTGGGTTTTCGAGAAGACAGTTCTCTGCTTCTTCTTTTGACATTTTCTCTTCAATTATCTCTTGGTACACCCTCCTTAACTCTGTCTTCGTAAGACCTTTTGAGCAGGTGGCTACATTAGCAGAAACTGTTCTCTGGTGTCCTCTTTCGTCTGTGCTTCTCCCTTTCGGTTTGCTAATAATCGGATACCCTTCTCCTAGATTCACACCTTTATTCAAATAAAATGATTTGTCACTCAAATTTATGTAACTGAGGATAACTGTGTTATCCCTCACTGGACTGATTGTGTTTGCGACGTACAGCGGTCCTTTGGTGAACGCTGGGTAATTATGGCACTTTCGTCCGTTCAAATCATTTTGAGGTGTCAGGTCGGAGTTTTTAGGATATGCCGCCAGGATTGCAACTAGGCAAAGTCCTTCTCAATTACTTCAATTATCTTAATTTCTTCATCAATCATCAAATGGCCATCTTCTTCATGGTCATCGCTCTCTAAAACTTCCAAATCTTCGGATTGGCCCAAATTTTCTTTCAAAACTGAGGGAGTGTGCTTGAGTTTGGGTCTGGCCCCTCTGGAATCAGCACTGTGATGAGCGAGGGGTGGAGTTGCGCAAGTCCACCCTGTCTCTCTTTTCATCTTGACTGGCTCCGCATGAGCTTCTCCGTTCAATGCAATTTCCCTATCTCTTTTTCCATGATTAGGCACTTGCTGCCGATGCGAATTTCGCGCTGACGAGGCTGTCTCTCCCCCTTGGGATGCAGACAGATTGCTCTTCCGATAGGAACGAGGTTCAACCGCGGCGTGTACGTTATTAACTGACCAGGCGGCCTCCCTATGAGAAAGATGCTTATCCGCGTTGCGTACGTTCTTGACTGGCAAGGCGGTCCTCTTAGGAAAAAGATGCTTATCCGCAGCACGTGCGGGTGGTTTAGCGAAAATTTGGTTCGAATCCTTAGTTCTCCCCCCTCTAGGCCCTCGGGCCTGGGGCAACTGCTCCTCCTTTTTCTTGAGGTCTCTTATTCTTTTAAGATTCCCATCAGAAAATTCTCTAACCAAATAAATTCCGAGTGGATCGGCAAAGATCGGAATGTCTACCTCTCTATCTTCCTTGATAGACATTTTTGCAGAAAAGAAGTTTAAAGTTATGGGAATGTTAGACAAAACGTTACTACCCAAAAGAATATCCCAACTATTTTCTCCATCTATATCACTCACTTGGAATGTAGTGAGGTAATGTTTTTTATGTAGGCGAAGGTATAGCTGTATTTCTCCCTTCAATACGTTGGCTTACTGTTCACCTGTATCTAAATCGGTCTTCCGGAGTGGCTACTTTGAAAGTTTCTCTTTTCCATTGTTTTGAGCGCCGGGCGGTGACAAATAACGCCTCGATTCCGGCTGTCCACCAAAACTTTGGTCGTTCGCCTCCTATACTCATAGATGGAGTAAGGTAAACGTTCGTGTAAAAGTGTCGTCCAGCCTAAAAGATTGCTCACGACTTCTTTCTTTTCTCTTAGCTTCCCATTTTTCGCTCTATCTTAAATTTTTTTCTCCACCGTCTCTCTCTTTTGCCAAGATTCTAAAAATTTTTCATTCTCTATCTATCCTGAGGATGAGAAGTTCTCCTTCATCCTCTCAATCACCATACTCCTTCATTCACCTCAAATCTCTTGGCTGCTTCAGCCATATATTCTCGCGTAGTTATTACTTTCCCATTGGAGGCCTTGTACCATTCCTTTTCTGGAAAAGGTCCTGGGCCTCGCCTGTCTGGGTTGTAAGACTCTGGCTTCTCGCTCTTAAATATCCCTTTGTCCATATCAATCTGGCTATTGTATGGAGTGAACATCAACAGGGTTTCTGGGACAGGTCTCCAGGGCGGTGCTCCTCTACACTTAGGTTGCGACCCCCTTCGATGGTATGCCATGCATTCTCGGCAGTAAGGCCATTCCCAGCGGCATGCTTGGGACGAGTGTCCCACCGTCTCACAAAAGAAGCACACAGAGTTCTTTTAGCTCCTGGGCGGACATCTTCCTTAAGGTGCCCTTAAACCTGGTGTAAATACCCTGTCTTCACTTCTCTTCTCTTTTCTTTTGAAAAGTCTTACTCAATTTTACCTCATCTCTCCTCCTTTGAGGAGTGTAGCTGGGTCTCACCTCCTCCCTTCCCTTCTCCTCATGCCTTGGCTTAAATGGTTCCCTGTTGTCCCGGTATGACTTATTAACTCCAACCCTCTGTCTCCCTCCCGATTCCTCTTTGGCCAGAAATACCCTAGTGGTGCGGACCTCATTCGGTCTTCTATTCTCATCTTTTAATAAAGCTCCGTTTGAAATTTGAGATAACTTTTCTATCAATTCATTTAAGTTCATCTCTGTATCGAATACCCTAAGGATCTTCTCTCGTAATCTCTCTCCATCTCTTCTTTCATTTACGTTTTGAATGATCTTCCCTGTAACCAAAATATTTATCTGTCTTGAGTTGAACATTGCTTTATCATCCAGATCGTGAAGGCGGCTCTGATACTTTCGTAACCGGTCTTTCAACTCTAACACAAAATCAGTGAAGATTGAGTCTCTCTCTCTCTCTTCTGTACTCTAAAAAGTCCAACCAGAGTTCGAAAATCGTTTTCTTCTCCTCCGGCTGTAGATAAATCTTTAACTGAGCGAGAAAATCTTCTAATTTAGTGAATTTGGAAAAACTATTTTCTCTAAGAACGTATTTTCTAGCCTCGCTGTTTTGATCTGAGGATATAGCAGACTTGGCAAAAGTGATCTTTTGACTTTCAGTTAGTGGGCCCAAAGCATCTAGCTTTTCATTCAAAGAAGTGACGAAGTCTGGGTACAAGATTCCTTTCCATTGTTCTGTTTTCAGATGTTTGCAATAATTTAAATTCTTCGGGAATGTTGGAAAGCGGTATAATCCTCTGAATAGGTGTTAAACAGATTAAGTTGGTACATAGGGCGACTCCGCATTGATTGTGGAGACGTATAGGGGTACCCCTTGCATGCTCGGGTAAGGATGGAACTGGTTTGGCATGGTGTAATTACCAGGTGGCACGCCTGCGTAATAGAGAGGTTGGGGCATCGTCCCCGTGGGTAAGAACCCGTAATTTAAGTTGTTCTGTCCTGCTGGAGCACCTTCGTTGGTGTTTCCTCCCATAACTCCTCCTGTGAGGACGCTTGGTTGTTGTTGCGTCGTTAGGCCCAGCAGGGGTTTGGACTGATCCTATAGTTTGGTTTTGGATCGCTGGGGGGTCTCCTGTCCCCCATGGGGAGGTGTTCGGTATCTCTACACCCTCCCACTTGCTTTCATTGAGGTTATGAGTTTCGAATCCACCCCAATTTCTACGAGTTTTCTTTTTAACAGTAGTGTCAATAGTAGTAGGCTTTAACTGCAGATCCAACGTGGCGCAACCGTTTTTTGCATATATGGTGGAGTTTCGACCCGTGGGGGAGGGGCTCCCTCCCTTACTACCTGGGATGTTGGCTAAGAAGAGCGGTGTAGGGGTTCTGACTGGCCCTTGGATTCAAAGGAGTTAGGATGGGGGGAATCCCTAGGGGAGCTCGTCCCCCTTCTTGGGTTATAGGCGTTTCATCTCCGCCCCCCCTTTGCCTGATCTGTATCCTGACCTTCGTCATTACTACCCTCATTCACTTCAAGATTCTCATTATCTCTCTCTTCGTCAGCAGCACCCTTATCTTCTATCTCTGAAATCGGTTTCTCCGCCATTTTGTTTTTTCGTAATCACAAAATAATGCACAATATGTCGGTATGACACTTAAATATCTCTCCTGTATGCTCTCAAACAGCAATGTTAACTAGTGTTGGAACTATAAATGTTGTCTGCGGACCCTCTCGATACTACTATATATATATATATATATATTTATATCGATTTTTATTAAATTATATCTATATAAATAATTTAGGGAAGGGGTCTACGGATTATATACTATATATATATATACAGAGTGGCCAGGATAAAAGAGGCCCCAAGTCTTATAAACAACATGCAGATAATTAACTCGTTTATTGTATATACACAATACAGAATATTGAATTATTATTATGAAAAACAAGGTACTGAACATTTATAGGTCAATAGTTCACAGGAGGTGCTGAAAATGTTCACCTTGAACCTGGATACACAACTTTGTATGGTCGCATATGTAACAGCTTCAACATGTTATGGCATGAAGTTCGTTTGATGTTTAGTTGTGCGGATAGACGTCTAGTTGATTTCCGTGAACTTCTAACCATAGTCTCTTGC
>JABUQX010093038.1:12500-15000 GCA_015478945.1 Trachelipus rathkii
AGAATTTCTGTGCGCGTGCAAAATCAGTTACTTGGTATATCCCGTTTGACCTGCAGGAGAATGCTAGTAAAAGATATAAGGGCTTAACCATACATAATACAGACGAAGCAGTCAAGCAGACCCTTACAGCCTTAGACAAACAGCAGAGTAAGGCTACGGCAGTCAAGTTACTGGAGAAGATTCAGGAGATCTAGGTACCACTTGCTCCTTTGGACTCAGATGAAGCCCACTTCCATCTTGAAGGAAAAGTGAACTCAAAGACAAATAACTTTTGGGGGATCTACAAGCCCAATGAAGTAACCACCTAGCACCTACACTCCCCTAAGTGCACAGTATGGGCAGCAATCTCGGCTAGTGGCATCATCGGACCATTTTTCTTCGACGAATCTAGTGCGACAGTGTCAGTCACCAAAGAAAGGTATGTTTAGATCCTCAAAATCTCCAAGAGTGAGCTACAGACCCTATATTCGTCGCTTATGGGAAAGTTCTGGTTCCAGCAAGATGGAGCAAGCTCTAACACTTCAAACCTGTCCCGAGATTGGCTGAAAGGCTACTTTGGAGTCCGTGTGATCAGTCTAAAGACTGATTTCTTTCTTCGGGGCTATCTCAGGGACCGAGTATAAGCAGGGAGACCCGGAACCATCATTGAACTCAAGAAAACCATCAGGGATGAAGTAAGAGTCATTCCTTGGTTTGTTTGTCAGAACAACTTTGTGCTGTGCGTCATGAAATTCACGGAGCTTAATGGAGGGCATCTTGAACACATGCTCTCGAATGAACAAGAAAGGGCCAGAGGGTATCATGTTTAAATTTGATGTTCTAAACAAAATAACCTAGTTATATCTGGTTTCATTTAATTCCAACAAAAATTTAAGAAATGAAGCCTATCGAAAGTTAGTGCCCGTTTTTTTATGCGTAATCCTGTATTAATAAAAAATACTTCTAAAATATTAAAATACAAATTACTAATAAACAGAATTACTCAAAATGAAAACATTTAAAAAAAAGGGTGCATCAAATGTAGTGAAATAAATAACTAATTATTATTATATTTGATTTTATTTTTCTCTAAAATTAAATAGAATATATTTTTATTTAACTATTTGAATTCTAAATAAATTAAATGACTAATTTTAATTATTCTAACGTAATTTTATTTAAATTTATTTATTATAATGCAATTTACTATTGCCGCTACCGTGTCCCAATCGGCAGACGACAGAGTCCCATGGCAAGGGCCCGGGTGCTGTTCCTAGTACGAATTCTAGGTAGAAATTACTAAGAGAAGTTCCCCACCTAGAATAGGGCTATGCCCGTGAGGTGTTAACTTTAAAAAAAATTACTTCAATATAATTTATCATAAATTCATGTAATTTAAACTTTAAATTGTTCAGTTGAAAAATATTACTGTAAATCAAAAATTACAGAAAAATTAAAATAAAAAAAAAATACTCTTTATTATTTACATTCTTGAAACTTGGAAGATTTTTTATTCTTTTTTGAAAAATACAAATTTCATAAATAAGAAATTTTCATTTTTCAATTAACCTCAAAAAATTAGGATTTGTAAAGTAAGTTTTAATGATATTTTCTCTTCTGTACTTGAATTTTTGTTGGATAAATTCCCAAATTTTTTGCGTCCAACGGAATTTGCTTCTGCGACGTAAATTTAAAACAAGATTTAAGAGATAATATCCTTTTCAAAGACATTTTGCTCAAAATTTCTATGTAATGAACTTATATATAACCTATATATATATATATATATATATATATATATATATATTCTTGCATATATATATATATATATATATATATATATATATATATATGCTATCTGCTATATCTGTAATATGTATGTAGCTATTACATGCCCAGCCAATGTAATATGTAACAACCAACTTAGTAATATATATGTAATATATATATATTCTTCATAATGTATGTATGTAATATATATATATAATATGTATGTATATATATGTATAGCTCTAATAATATTAATAGCATATAGCAATAACCATGGCCAGCCAGTAATCAGCCAATAACAATAGCCTTAACCAGCGCCAGCAGCAACCCAGCAACGTAGCCAGTATGTGCCTTGTAGTATAAATATATTAGTAGTAATATGAAATATGAGTAGGCCAAACAATAATAATAATATGTATGTATAATATAACAATAATAATAATAATAATAATATATAATAACTATTTTTTATATATATATAACCTATAGCCTTAATATATATATATATATATAAATTTGTCGAAGGCGTGAGAATAGGAGCTAAACCCGCTTCGCGCTTAACTTCGGCCTACCCAGGTGTAAATGAGTATATTAGTGACACGACTTGTTACTAATGGAATAAAATACCTGGCATCCACGATAGACCTGGGCAGACACCAGTATCTGCTTAAGTTCCAAGACAACCACGAAACCTTTCTAGATGAGTTCCAATGACAGGTCGTAGTGTCTGCCATCCTTTATGACGAGGTGG